>JABAYD010010105.1:0-18782 GCA_014822095.1 Diplotaxis tenuifolia
TAGTGTCAAAATAATTATTTTATAAAAATTATTTTTGTTTTTATTAATGACTATTATTATTTATTTATTTTTCTTTTTAAAAACATAATATAATTTAACAAGATTTGGTTTCCTTTTTTAAAAGATATCAAATTTGAAATAACACATTCCTATTGGACGGAGAACCTAGAGGTTCACCCCAGAGGGTGAACCCAAGAATAACTCAAAAAAACAAAGGGTGTCCCAAAATTTGATGGCTCACATGAAAGTCTTGCATATGGGTTCATGGCCCATTTAAAGCCGACGAAAATGTCTTATCCATCATTATTACTAGACTAGGAATCTGGACTCTGTCGATAGATTAAGTTATGTTATCATCCTAATCCCTAGGGGAATTAATACGCCCATTTGAGTTTTGTTTTATTATTATTAACGACCAACAAGAATTAAATCATGTTTATCCTTTGGCTATTTTATACTCGCTTCTTTTCTTAACGAATACTCCCTCCGTTTCACTTTACTTGTCATTCTATATCTTTGCACACAGATTAAGAAAATATTTAATTTTATATATTTAAAAATAAAAACACAATTACCCATACACCTAACCACTTTTCAACCAATAAAAAAATAAATATTATATAAAACTAATAAACTTTTCTCGAAACTCGAAAACGACACTTAATTTATGACAAAAATTTAAACTTAGAATGACAAATATTCTGAAACGGAGGGAGTATCACTTTAGTATTTTTCACACCGATTAAGAAAATGATTAAAATGCGTTTAAGTTTTATGAACGACACATATTCAACCAATAGTATTTGAGATAAATGAAATTATTTATAAGATCAATGCATTTGTAATTAATATTGAGATGAAAGTTGCATTGAAATTTTAAAATGACATTTTTTATAGTAAAAAAAATGTTAAAATGACACTTAATATGTAACAGAGGGAATACTATTTCCTAGGCGATTTTGGATTATTGATTTCACGCTGGAACTTGTCACCAAACCATATATTACAAAACAACTTGAGTATAAATAAACTTGTTTCTATGAATAATAAGCGATCACTTCGGTAGATAAAAATAATACGAGCAAATGCTATAACTTCTTAATAATTAAACTTTTCTAATCAAAAGTTCAAAACCGGGAGAAGATAAGAGGAAGAGTAAGAAAAAGAGAAGGGAACAAGAAGCATGGAGGCTTAGTAGAGAGGGAACAAACACTAGAATTATGGCATGTGACCTTTGTCTTCTCTTTACTTCCCATGTGCTTTCTTTATTGCATTGTATCAGTACCCCGCTTTTATCTTGCAACATAGTTCACAATAATTGCAAACTGATAATCCTGATCTAGATCAGTTTGTTTAAAGCTAATGACCGTTGTGAAGAGTCAAAGTATTCATATGTTATTTTTCCAATCAAATCTCTTATTCAGTTATTCTGATTCACATATATATATTTATCAAATCGAACTATCAATGCTCTGACAAATACTAGTCCTTCTTCGAACAATTTAATGACTTCTCTTTACATGATTTACTTCTTATCATGACTTTAAAATAAGAAAGCACATCAATGTAAACATTGTACGTGATGGAATTGAACAGATATCTTCGCAATGAGCTTCATATGCTAGCGTCAAGTCTCATTTTAGAGAAAGTTTCGTTACCTACTAGAAACTTTCTGAAATCTTATTTTATTCCGAATCTTGAAAACATTTTATTTCAGGCAGGAGAAAACTCTCCACCTGCTATATAAAACTAAAAAGGAAAATAACATTAACGTAGTAAGCAAATGGCCATATCAACCTTATTAAGTTACACTTGCTTAGCTTTAAAACTCAGACGCCTTAGCTCTTTTCACTTGTGATTTTTCCACCATGTCTTCATTTATATTCTTCAAGAACTCCTTGAACCACATCGCCGACATTTTTGGATAACGCTTAAGCCCATTTTCGTAGTCCACGTAGAACAATCCATACCGTATTTCATATCCACAATTCCATTCACAATTATCAAGCAATGACCATGCAAAATATCCATCTACTTGGACTCCATCTTTGCTGCAAGAGTATTCCATTTTTCCAATTAAGATCAATCCACATATAAATTTTGCTAGAATTAATAACTTTTGCTGTGAAGGGAAAATAAAAAATTGAAAATAAACTGAGCTTACTATATGGCCTTGTGAAGGTTGCTAATATGTTTCTTGTGATAATCAGTCCTCTTCATATCCATCAACTCATGGAGTTTTGGCTTCTTCTTTTCGTATGCATCACAATGTCCTGATCAAATAAATTTAGCAGTTATTTTTAGTACTAATTACTGTGAAAATATTGATATAGTTGATCAAGTTGAAGTGTATCAGTAGAGTTTCATATATTTTTACCATTTTCGGTGATTATAAATTTAGGGTTTCCATATTTATTCTTTGCATAGTTCAGAACTTTTCGTAATCCTTGTGGATACATCAAGTTCCAGTCAACCCCACCCTGAAAAGGCAAAGGTAAATAAGTATGTAAAAGAGTACAAGCTATATAAATTTGAAGTTATTATTTAAGAACTAACCTGTGCACCGATGGCCTTTCCCGCCTTATTTTGTTCTGTTTCAAAAGAAAAAAAGCTAGCTAGATCAGAATAAACTAACCAAACCCTAAGACGAAAATTCACAAGATATTAAAAGTAACATATAAATAATAGTATCGTAATAACTTCGTTAATTCTCTTTAATTGACTACATACTTTTCCACTCAACATGTTGATCTGATCTCCAAAACGGCTTGTCCGGATCTACTTCAGCAACGTTTTTAGCATAAACAGAGCTATAATAGTTAATTCCAATAAAGTCAAAAGACCCTTTTAACTTTCTTGATTGGCTTTGGGTAAAAGACGGTAATCTATTTCCTACTATTTTCTTCATCACTTCAGGATAATCTCCATACACCGTTGGATTCATGTGCCTACAATTAGCAGTCGAAAAAAATACTAGTAATCCACGTATAAATGCAAGAAATTAAACAAACTCACTGAAAACTTCGATGATGATAATGAGAAAAAAGTATTAGTATTTGAACGTACCATCCAAACATAAACTCCATAGCCCGCTCGGCTGCTTCATTATCTTCGACACATGCTAAATCATATGGCTCGTACCACAAAGGACAATGCGCCATGCCGATTTTACCATCTTTACACTAAACAAGAATATGCATTAGTTAACTATAATGGTGTATTAAGTAAATTTTTAATTAACTTATCGACACTACGTATCATATGTTGTATCATATAACATATTGATCGCGTGGGTTAATTATTTGGTCCATCCTTTTCGACAGTAAAAAACAAAAAAAAAAAAGACAAAACAAGATTCGTGGTTCATACATTACGACAACTTCTGAATGCTTCAACGGCTTCGGCATGAGCCAGAAGAAGATTGTGACTCACGATATAAGCCTCGTGACCAGATTTTCCGGCTATGGCTGCATCGTTTATGTATTTTGAGGCACGTCCTGGAGCTTTTCTTCCCGCATCATAGCCACCTACGCTATAGACCCATGGTTCGTTTATTGTCAGCCATAGCTTCACTCGGTCTCCAAATTCCTCAAAGCATATGCTAGCAAAATCTCGAAAATCCACTCTGCATAATATATATAAACATCCACATACATATATCAAATTACACAGAATAACTTTAGCTTAAAAACATTGTTATATGGGAGTTTAAGTTACACAATGTTTTCGCTTAGAAAACCACCATATTCTTCTTCTAGAGCCTGAGGTGTATCCCAATGGAACAAAGTTGCGAGTGGTGTAATTCCTGTTAATGTTTGAAGAGATCATAAGAACTGGATTAACTGATTTTATAATTTGACTAATGGTGTATATCTACCATTGGCTAGTAGTTCGTCGATGAGATCATTGTAGAATCTAATTCCTTCCTTGTTCACTCCCTTGCTTAGTTTGCCATCTTATCATTTAGAATACGAGAATTATTTTAGATATATATATATTCCATGCTTTGCATTACTCATCAGAATTTAATAGAGATATTAGAAGTTTTTTTACGCTTACAAGGTAATATCCGGACCCATGAGATGGAGAATCTGAAAGCATCCATGTTTATATCCTTCATTCGTTGAATATCATCCTGCCACACATATTGTTCAACAAATTTTGATTTTTATTTAGATGATAATAAGATATAAACACATCAATTTCAAATAATGGATTCCGAACTATATGAACCCACCTTGTAACGATGATAAAAATCGACTGCCTCATCTGCGTTAGAGTGGCAATTTCTTTCTGAAAATATATATCAAACATAACCATATACAATTTTTTTTGCTAGAGATTGTTTGCAACAATCATCAGTTAAAGGGATGTGGATGATACCTGGATACTTTCGAGCAAAAGTATCCCACATACTTTCTCCTCGGGAGCCTTCTCTCACAGCTCCTTCATACTTATCAAAATAAAAATAAAAAGACGGAGATTGAGTCGATCGTTCTGGCCTCATGTGGACCGTAGGCGAACCCATTCAACTGTTTCTAAATCTAAGGTCTGAATATTGCATTCGTTTAACGTTTAATTGTATGTGTACTACTTACTTGGTAAGCAGATGAAGCAGTTCCAAACATGAAGCCTTGGGGGAAATCAGCTCGTCCGAATGATTTCTTTTTGTCGAAACTCTTCCTCTCTCCGCTAACAATTTGTATAAAAAACATTGTTAAAATTTTATAAAAGTTGCATGCATGCTCATACGTTACAAAAAATACAGACATATAAACAAAATTATGATACTATAGCTCCTCTAGTCACAATCCACTTACTGTTTCATTTCTTATAACAGAAGATCTCTCTCAAGAGATACTGGATTTCACTTAAGTCCTTTTTGATGTAGAGAAGCTAGCTCTTTAAACTGCACACAGACATACATGTATATGTTATATATAATATATACGTTGTGAGAGTTAGTTTACTAAATGTTGACTTGGTATCGAATGTCTTGCTCAGCTTATGAACATGCAATCTAAGACATGTTGAAGCAAGATATATATACCAATTTAGAAGATTTATGTCGATGGAATAAATTGATGTAATCGGGGAAGCTATTTATAGACATCGGTGGCAAAGACAAAAAAAAGGTTTTATTATGTTTTGTTTCCAACGTCAGCGTTTACTATTAAGCCTACTATATATACCGGTTTGCTAACGTTATTGTTTCTTTGGATAACTGGATCTTTTGAGTTTTACAATTTATGTTTAATTTTGATGTTACAAATGAAAACAACTATGTAAATGTAATATTTCCTACATATACAGAAGATTTTTTTTTCTTTCCGTTATTAACTTAACAGCTTTTTTAAAAGTACAGTACAATGTGATACATATAAATATAGTAAATCATGTGAATAAGATATACAATATAGTAAATACTAGATGAGTACTATTCAAACCTCTAATCGACCCAGACGAGACTTTTCTTTCCTGCCATAACTATTCAACTCGGGGTTGAGTCCTATGCGGTCCCTCTAGTTTCATAGTCCAATATTTTATAGTAAATTGTAAAATCATTGATTATTGCCATATTATTTGACTACCATACGTGTGTTACTGTTGCGTAAAATGATCGGAGGTGTCAACATAATATGATTCTAAATTTCTAACATCACAAATAAAACTCCAAAAGGTAAATTTAGATGTTTGCCAAAAAAGAAAAAAAAATATCAAACGTTTGCTAAACAAAACGTAGTCAGTATCATGGTCTTGCTCCTTAAACATTTTTGTGGAGGTAAACTGTCAACCAGCTTTTGATCTAATTTTTCCAACTGAAACTATATGATAATTTAGCTATAGCTAAATGACCCTTGAATTTATGAAACATTTTAAGTTAATAGATTGATCAGTCATCTTGCTAATAGCTTGCATTACTGAAAAGAACTTGCATTACAACTATAAATAAAAAAATTAGTAACTCTAGTTGATAAGCAAACTTGATTAAAATCTCCTTTAATGCTATTTTCTTCTAACCAAAAGTTACTAGTAAAACACACATTTTACATTAGAGAAACGTCAAATAAATGTAAAGACTACTTTTCTATAAATATAGTGTCAACTTTTTTTTAATGTTGTATTTTCTTAAGAGATGAAGTATATATCTTTTCACCCAATAATTAGTTTTTGAAACATTTTTAAATATTAATTTTCTGTTTTCAATATTTATTATTTATTTATTTTTTGCCATAAAAAATCTGCTTCAGCTTGAGTAAAGGAATATATGAAGTATATATCTGTTTATGTAATAATTAGTTTTTGAAACATTTTAAATATTACTTTTATATTTTAATTTTTTTTTGCCATAAGAAAAATGCTATAACTTGAATAAAAGCCAGATCAACTGCACGACGAACGGCTGTGAAGATGAAATACTTATCTATGAATTAAAAAAACATGTATATCTAAATAGAGCAAATCTTCAGTATAGCATTTTTCTATGTTTATATCACAAAAATAACTCTAAAAAACTAAAATGATCAAAATAACATTTTTTATTTTAAAAGTTTTAAAATTTTAAAATTTTTTCAAATTGGAAACCCTTTCCCCAAACCTCCACTCCCCAACTCTAAACAATCCTCAACTCTAAACAAACAAGTCTAGGATTGTAAAAAAAATTTTTTGTGATATTTATCTTTTTATCATCTAAATATTCACGCATTTCGAGTCTGACTGCGAATTTTCCGGAGCCTATTTTTTAAAGTTCTTTTTTTGCGCCTGTTTAGCTTGAATATAGGGGGAACATGTTGCATACCCGGAGGGCTATCAGTCAAAATACAAGTGCACCGGTATCAGATAAAGTTTTCAAAAATATATCTTAAGAAGAATCGATGAATCTAACGTTTTTGTACGTTGTCAGTCACCTATCGATTTGGACTCCTACTAGTAGAAAGCATTAAACGTGAAACGTGAATGTTGAAAATAGAAATATACATTTTTATTTCCTTATTAGCTTGACTCAGAGAAAAGTATTTAGTGTAGTATTCTTGATTTGGCTTGCCCCCGTTGACTACTTCAATATTCGTGGAAACTTTGCGTTTCACACCCTCCTGTAAAATTTCACTTGACTCCATGGTCCATACTATGAATTCATCACTAGTACAATACAAACCACTTTCCTGTAAATAATTGACTATGTTTTGATTTTGAATTTCAATAGCAGTGATAAGAACTACTATAACCGAGTTTGATAAGAATTAAGAACAAAAATCAGATTTGGATGGCAAAAGAAATAGTAGATGGACTTTTCATCACATCATGCTGCTTAATTACCTATCTATCTTTGTGGGCTTCTCTAAGATATATATTATACTATAGTTGGGCCTTTGACCTTAGCAATTATTTAGGCCTCATCTCAATATGGGCTATAACTCTTTTCAATTATCTACAGACTTCAAATTTTGGGTTTTTTATTGATGTGCTCGCTAATCCTACATATAAATAATTTACTCCTACATTCCTACTATGGTTATAATTTATACTATAAAATCTAAAAACTTTTTCAGTAATTTGAGCTTAGATACTACTTACTGAAAATATGAGTTATTTTTTTTCCATCTCTCTGCAGACCAAAAATGAGAAATGTGTATTTTTCTATCAGGCATGTGATCATAGTTATTACTAATGGGCGAGTTGTAAGAATTACTTAACGGAATAGCGCCGATAAAAGACCATTCACTTCTGAGTTAGAGAGACAACCAAAATATATCACATACTTATTTTGAAAAATGGTTACATAAGTAAAATTCCGTTATAAATCAAACAATTTCACAATAACACTGAACAAGCGAATGATTACAAACCATTACATATATTTCGTTTTCAACAATTTGCAACAGTCTTTTAGGTCTTTTTATAACAATCAGTTTCAGTTGCTTGATCCCTTGAAGAACAGAGAAGTACCAACCGTTGCAGTAACAACGAACAAGCTCCCCAAAACCGCAGGTAACGCACCACTGTCTTGAACAGAATGCAACAGCTGCTTTCCATAGCTCTCCTTCTTCTCTTCCTTCTTAGACTCCGCAGAAGAAGAAGAAGACTCGTCTTCTTGATCAAATTTCAAGAACTCTTTCAACCACAAAGCCGACATTTTCGGGTATCTTCTAAGCCCATCTTTGTAGTCAATGTAATACAAACCGTATCTCACACCATATCCACTATTCCACTCAAAGTTATCAAGCAATGACCATACGTAATAGCCTTCCACTCTAACTCCATCTTCGCTGTTAATATCAATACAAAGAAACACGTAAGGGACCAAACACCCTTAACCTATAGTACCATCTCAATTCCATTCACCGTTTAAAGAAGTAATGATATAGTTTGAAATTTAACATCTAATGTCTAATTATTCTTTAGAAATTATAGACTCTAAAATTTAGAAATATAATTAAAAATTTAAAGTTTTAGATTCTGATTTATACATTTTTTTTTTAAAAATGTAACAAAACACTTTTTTTATAATTTAAATGTTAACCGCTCCATTTACACATGCTAAAACCGGTATGCTTATATTAAATATGTGTTACTTACTGAATAGCTTGATGAATGGCGTGGATGTGACCTTCTATATACTCCAACCTCTCTGTGTCGATTGAAGGATTGTACATAAACAGATTCTGACTCTGGTCCGCTACTTCCCCATACCCTGAGATTATTATACAACATGTTGCATGAGAGATCTATATACAAACATAGGACAAATGAAAAAAATTATGTAAGAAAATGTTTATACCGTTCTCGGTTATGATAATCCGAGGATTGTCATAATGTTTCTTCATATACTTCAAAACGTTTCTGAGTCCTGTTGGATATGTGAAACTCCACTCTGATCCTCCTTGTTTCGCTATTTGTTTCCCATCTATGTTTGTTTCTGCAACATTTATTAGTTAAGAGCCCTAAGTTAGTCACAAAGTCTTACACCATTAAACCATTATCATCGAAAAGACATACTCATCCAGTCTACTCCTTGATCAGTTCTCCAAGTAGGTTGCGTAGGATCCACGTATTTGAGACTCTTCACGAAAAGCGAGCTGTAATAGTTTATACCAACGTAATCACAAGAGCCTATCAGCTTCTTGGATTGTTCTGGTGTGAAACTTGGTAATCTATCTCCTACAGATTTCTTCATTGTTTCTGGATAGTCTCCATACACTGTTGGATGATGATGCCTGTATGAAACACCAAGACAAATCAAGAACGGTCTGACACTAAAAAAAAAGACTAACACATGTCTCATTTTGAATCTCACTTACCAACCAATCATGAAGTCCATAGCTCGGTTACATCCTTCTACATCATCAGGATCACTTGGATCATAAGGCTCGTACCAAAGAGGGTTATGCGCTATTCCTATTTGTCCATTTTTGATCTGCATGGTATTCAAATCAGATCACTACAACAACAACAATAATGGAAAGTGAGTTCTGTTCTATTTATAGAAAGTCTACTTACAAGGTCACATTTTCTAAACACTTGCACTGCTTCAGCGTGCGCTAGAAGCAAGTTATGGCTCACGATGTAAGCCTCGTATCCTGACATTCCAGCAACACTAGCTCCATTTACATACTTGGAGCATCGTCCTGGAGCTTTTCTCCCTGTGTCATAACCAGCAACACTGTACACCCATGGCTCATTCAAAGTGCACCATAGACTCACTCTATCCCCAAACCTCTCGAAGCAGAGACTCGCATAGTCTCTAAAGTCATCTCTGTATTTTTCACACATAACATTAATCTCTCTAACAGATACATCCATCATATACATTCAAAATTTCAAATAAAATCGAATTTCTTACATAATCTGCTCGCTTAGAAAACCACCATATTCATCTTCAAGATCCTGAGGAGTGTCCCAATGAAAGATGGTAACAAGAGGAGTGATTTCATTGGCTAGGAGTTCATCTATAACATCATTGTAAAACTTAATCCCTTCTTCACTAACTCCTCTCTCTCTTTTGCCATCTGTTTTACAAATTTCACAGAATCAGTATGGAACTGCTATGTATGTCCACAAAATAAGTTTCCAGAAATAGTAATATTATACTTACAAGGTATAACTCTAGGCCAAGCAATGGAGAGCCTAAACGAATCCATGTTTATATCTTTCATTCTCTTGATATCTTCCTGTTACAAGAAATCAATCAAAGATTAATCAAAGATCTTCAATATTGTAACTAACTACCGTAAGGAGCAAGAAATCGAAAAGTACTTTGTAACGATGGAAGAAATCAACGGCGACGTTTCCGTGACTATGGTCACTGATTCTGTGAGGAAACCTGTTGGAGAAATGATCCCACATGCTTTCACCTCTCTCACCTTCAGTGACTGCTCCTTCATACTAGACAATAAAAAAACATAAACTAAAGTAAATATCATTTGATCTTGTAATGTTTTTTTGTTTGTTTTGAGTTTCTTGATAACTTTTTTTACCTGGTAAGAAGAAGAGGCAGTTCCAAAGAGAAAGCCTTTTGGAAAGCTAGCTCTACCTTTTGACATCGATGTAGGAAATGTTCTTTGAAGACTGCAAATTAATTTTCAAAAATTAAATATTGTCTAAAAAATCATTAAATATGGATCTTGAAATGATTGAGATTATAGAAAGAAAAGAAACAGAGCACTTACTGTGTCATCTTTGATGGGTTTAGTCTAGTCTGAAACTAGAGCTTGATTTTTTTGGCTAAAGGATGATCCTGGAGAAGAAAGATAGAATGATGATAAGAGGTAGATCTTGAATAATCTTCTATGGCTATAGATCTTGAGAAGCACCTTCAAAGTGATATGATATATAAATGCATGATTGAGATACAGAGAATTGAGAAGTCAAAGTGGGGCTTTAAGTTTTTTATTCAGCATTATTATTTTAAAAATCGAATTGATTGAAATCCTATTGCATGCAGACCGTTCCTCGTTTGCTTAGTAAGAAAATATCAGCAAGCCCGGTCAACGTCAACTTTTCAGAATACTTGCCATTTTTAATATATCTAGTTGATTATGGGCCGCATTATTTTATAATATGGTCTACTCCCGTTGTAATAATTCGTACATATTCCATTTATAACTGAGAAATGCAGTTTTCATTGTTATTAGATGCCGCGTAAACCCACAAGTTTTAAGTTTAGATTCTGACTAGCATGGTTTAGTTTTGATGCTCATCTATGTTCTAATAGTTGATGTTCACTCAGTTTGTATATTATCTTGTAAGCTCAAAATGCTCCTCTTTTGGAGAATAAACAAAAGAGAGAGAGAGAGAGGTCGTTGGTCAGAGACGGAGAGGAGCATCGTCGTTGACTTTGAATCATTCACGAGAGACTGAGAAAAAGAGGGCATATATGTAAAAGAGGTGAGTAAACAGTCAACGGTGTATGTTCTTGGACTTTGTCGTGGATCTGTATTAGCGGGATCAACATGTAGCTTGGCAAATTAAATGATGGTGACGTGGTTGTAAGCCTCTTCTAAACCGGTCAAAGCTGTCGGCGATTTTATAAGAAAAAGATAATTATAAAACAGCTCTAGACTGGTTGGTGCATGCAATAATTGCGCTACGTGATCAGTTTCATCCCTCCTGGATTGGTGTATTCATAATTGGCTGATACTTTTCACTGGTGACACCAACTCTAATAAATTCATCATCTCCTGGTCGTCAACAGAAGACCCAAAATCAAATATATAACCCGGTTAGATCAATGTACCAATGAAGAATCTAATAAATAAATTGTCAAAACTGAATTTCGTACTCAAGCCAGTAAATCTTCTTACATGGATATAAACTGGAATTCTTTTATTGATTTTTCAAGATAGCATTTTTACAAAAGAGTCTACATCAAAGGACCTATTAGGTCTATGACTTTAACAAAAATGTGATTTGTAATCTTTAAAGTTATATAATAGATTCATACAACAAAGTTCAGCGGCTTGAGCACGAGAATAACAGCCGTTAGTACACTAACCGAAACTATGATCCTCTATAGTTTTGTAGTGTTTTTGGATATTTAAGAAAATCTAGGATATTAAATCCGGTCTATAAGGAACTGGTTTAATAGTCTTGCACGATTGGGCAAGGGCCAAAATATGTCCAAAACGTAAAAACGGGTGGCCCGAGAAGGAATCAAGAAACCCACATTTGATTGAAACTCATACTTGAGATGGCATTTGATTAATTAAGCCCATTTTTCTATTATTATTTTATTTAAGTTCTAAACCAATAGTTTAAATTTTTATAACTATTGCTCTCTCATTTTAGATTAGTTGTTGTTGTAGAGAAAAAAATTGTTTTAAAATAAATATTATTTTATAATTTTAATGTAAATTTCTTAATTTTATATACTATTTTATTTTTTATAGATTAAAATGTGATTATACGTACAAGTAATTATGTTTTTATTTTTTTTTAAATGTAAAATTAAATATTTTTTTTACTTTGTGGGTAAAAATATAAAGTGACAACTAAAGTAAAACCGGAAGAATATAGTATATATGGGTGTGGCCGTATATAGACCGGATTGTAAATGTGCGTCATTTCATCTTCTAACAATATAGGTTTTATTATATTTTCTCTCATATTCTATTTCTTTTCTTTTTAATATATTTTGCTTGATTTCTTTTCCATTTCGAGATTTGTATGCCCTAATATTCTTTTGTGATTTTAGACTAATTTGTATGCCCTAATTTCCATTAGGGTTAATTACCGTATAATCATTAATTCTTTCGTTGATGTAGTTTTTTTCCCTAGCAAAAGAGTAAGTTGCATGTGAATAGAGATCTTTAGTCAAACAAAAGGGCTAAAAATTAGGCATTTTTAATGATGTTGAATTTCATGTTGGTTTAGGTTAGGGTTTCGAAATCCTCATTCACATATTTCACTGTTCACCGTCTTCTCAGCTATTGACAAACACTTTAAGTTACAAGATTTTCCAATTTATTGTAGATGTTGGCGTGTTGGGCTCCGGTTATAGTCTACTTTGATTAATTTCTAAAACAATTTCTACAATTTCAAGAGACCTGATCACAGTAACTAGACTCTGTTTTTGTTTTGGTCATCAATTGTGTTTGGCCTTTTTTGTCTCAAAATCTCATAGGATTGATCACTTTCAAAGTACAGGCACGAACAAAAGAACACATGTGATTACAATAGATAATCACGAACATTGCAAGAAAGTCTAAGAGTCTCGTTCACAAAAGGTTCTCTAGAGCTCCAAAGAACTTTGCAGCCCCAACAAGACGCTAAACTGATCATTAGGCTTCCCAAAACCGCAGAGATCTCTCCCCTCTTCTTCTATTCTCGCCCCGTTTGTCATTAGATTTAAAATAGAATCAATCGATGTCTCGGAACCCACTAGGTCATCCAAAGTCTTATTGGTATTTTCTTCCTCGCGTGACACCTTCCAACCTTCTTCCTTCTCCTTTTCTTCACTTCTTGTGACCGGTCTACTGAGAAACTGTTTGAACCAGTTGACGGAATCTTTAGGATACCGTTTGAGATCGTTTTCGCGGTCAACGTAATAAAGACCGAATCTAGCAGAGTATCCATGCTCCCACTCAAAGTTGTCTAGTAACGACCACGTGTAGTATCCTCTAACGTCACATCCATCATCTCTGTTATAACAATTATAAAATTTTTAAAATAGATAAATATATACATAAAAATATTATAAATGACTAGAACAATGTTCACTGGATGACTAGTAATTCATAGCAGTTTTTTTTCCTTCCATAAAATAGCGGGTTTAAATGTGTCTGCCCTGAACTATTGTGTTTACTGTTGATTTTCAGAAGATAACTAACAAATATCGTCGTAAAAGTGTTTTATCAAATATCATTTAGAAATTGCAAAACGTAAACAAAACAATAAGTCCGTTTGCGTTTACAGTTTCACAATGATTTTTGACCATATATATATTTAAACACACATAATTACACTACTAAAAACATACCTATTTGCGTCTAATACAATACGATTTTTAATATATAAAACCTGTGATCAGAGTTTACATTATAGCTCTATGGAGTTGTTGAAGGTGGTCCGTAAGATAGCTTATTCTAAAGGTATCATTGAGAATCTCATCTCGTGATTTTGTACCGTCATCATAGTCATTGATTCCTACAAAAAAAATCCCGTTAATTTTAAAAACAAATAATATTTTTTTGTTACGGTAACAAATAGTAATTAAATTCAATTTAACGAATAATAATAGCTTAAAATGTATTTACTCTGTTGATAGATGAAATTGTTTTTCTCACCGTTCTCTTTTATATAGACGATAGGATTATTGTATTTATCTTTGACGTAATTTAGAAGTCTTCGTAAACCTTCTGGGTACGAGTGATAGAGTACGAGTCGACCTTCCTATGTTGAAAAAAATGAACATCCTTAGAATATTGTTGAACAATCATATATATTTTCTTATAAAAAGTATTCAATAAAACGTGTCATACCCCTGGTCCGATTAGGTGGTTACTATGATTTCTTTCTGCTCACAGATTATAAAGATTAAGATTAGATTACGAGTTTCACCTGAATTTACTACAAATGTTATGTTTTAATTTTATTTCAATTAGCATTTTTACCTTTCCTCTCAAATTGATGATCAGTCCTGACTCGAGGTCGCCCAGGTTCAATGTGAGGACGATGAGCGACGAAGCGTGCAGTATAATAGTTTATTCCAATGAAGTCCGAGGAATTTCTCAACATTTTTGATTGCTCTGCTGTGAAAGAAGGTAGTCTACTACCAACGTATTTTTTCATGATTTGTGGATAATCTCCGTAAATTACTGGATCTAAATGCCTAATGCATGTACATTGTAAAGAGACATAAATTTTATGATTAGAAGGTATAATATATGTTAAAAAAATGCATGCGTTTGTTACCAATCTATTTCTACGGCAAGGCATCGTTCAACAGCATGTTTGTCAGCAGAAGATGTAAAGTCGTCAGGCTCAAACCACGGAGGAGATATCACAATCCCAATATTACCATCTTTTGAAGTCTGTCATAAGATTTTTGTTTCTTAATACAAATAATGGAAATATAAAATAGAGCAAATGACTTAGATAACAGACAAATATAATGCCAAAAACACCAAATAGAGTTTGTTTTAAAAAAATAGCACTACTTAAACGATTCAATGACTAAATTATTCTAAACTGTTTAACTTTTAATCTTAATACTAAACCCTAAACTCTATCGATATCTCTAAGCTCAAATATAAAACAAAAAAAACTTTTATAATTTTGGCTAATATTATGTTACGAAATTTTGTGTACTATTTTGGAATAAAAAGTTGTGTAGGTGCTATTCTAAGTTATTTCTCTAGAAATATTTAGATTTTTAATGAGCTTCTACATATACTACACACCTTGGTACACTTTCGGAACTCTTGTACTGCGGCTGCATGAGAAAGAAGAAGATGATGTGATACAATGTAAGGCTCGGTGGCCGAGTCACCGGCTTGACACTTACTATTCACCCATTTGGAGCACCTCCCGACCGCTTTGTTACCCGCGTCATATCCCGCAAGGCTTATAACGGATGGTTCATTTATAGTTGTCCACATCTTAACTCTATCTCCGAAGTTTTCAAAACAAACTCTTGCAAAATTTCGAAAATCTTCTCTGATTTATCGAATTTTAAAGACGTATTAGTTATACTTTAATTCTTGTATGTGTATGTAAAGAACATAATAGTTAATCAATTAAATTAGTTGATCATTGTGTCTGTGTTTGCAATATTTGGTTTAGTTTTCTTACATAATTTCAGGGCTTAAGAAACCACCATACGCGTCCTCGAGAGCTTGAGGATGGTCCCAATGATAGAGAGTCACCGAAGGTTGAATGCCTAAATATTTTCCCACCAAATCATATAATATGAGATAACCTATACGGCTATAACTCTAATTTAGTTAGTTTTTTTTTTATCAATTTAGTCAGTCTTTATTTGGTTTAATTATTAATTAAATAAATAATATATACCATTAGCAAGAAGTTCGTCGATGAGAGCGTTATAGAACTGTAAACCTTCTTTATTTACTCCATCATGTACCTTTCCACCTTTAAATCAAAGATATAGTCTGAGTAAATATTTATTGAGAAATTTTAAGAGCGAAAAAAACCCTTTAACAAAAGAAAAATTTGAGAAAAATAAGGTAAATCTTACTGGGTATTAACCTAGCCCACGAAATTGAAAATCTGAAAGAGTCCATATCTAGCTCTTTCATCAACTTGACGTCATCCTGGTTTCAGAATCTTTTAGCACTTTCGTAATTTTTTTTTTTGACAACATACTTACGTAATTAGGAACATAAATTAAAAGGATATACAATGTGAAATATAATTCTTTATCGAGCTTTAAACAAAAAGTTTCTCATCCAAGAGGCAAGAACCAAGATACCTTGTAACGATGATAAAAATCAACTGCTACATCTGCATTCTGCATATTGGTTCTTTCTGGAATTGGAAATTTTACAAACCATTATAAAACTCTATAGGCATCAATGTAAAAGAATTTAAAGTAACCATTTGAAAATAATTTTAGAAAATATCTGTAACTAATAATAAACACCTGGAAAAGTGTGGCTGAAGTAATCCCAAATAGTTGGTGATTTTCCACCTTCACTAGTTGCACCTTCGGTCTACACAATAGTGGATAAAATTACCAAGCTTAATTTAAAGACTCATTGACAAAAAAATATTTAAAGACACAGAAAAAAACATTTAATATAGACCCTAAAATGTATATATAATTTTGTTTTTATTATATATATTTACCAAGACGATATATAACTTTACTAGTTATTTCATATGCTATATATCTTCTTTTTTTTTATGCATGTTGCAGTACAATCTCAAATTACCTGAAAGGCCGACGTTGCAGTTCCAAAAATGAAATCATCTGGAAAATCACTTCTGTCAAGTATTCGAGGTTCAAGAGAAAGAGAAGTACCGTCTTTTTTAAACCACGTCGTTACCAAAAGGAGAATGAGATAATGCAACTTCATGCTTATTATGTTGGGTATTTGATATGAAAGATTCTTGCTTTTTTTTTTCAAAGTGAGAAGAGATGAATTTGTTGTCGTTACAAACAATGCACTTCTCTACGTGTATATAAAGAGCTCAGTCTCGTGACATTGATCTACGTGGAAATGTCTATCCTTATGGTCAAAAACTCTTTCTGCATGTAAAAACTCTCTAAAACGCTTACAACTTTCACTCCGAAAAAGCTGACGATTACCCTATTACGCACTTCGATGAAGTCATGGCCATTGATGTAACATCCACTATAAACCAACCAACTGTACGTAGTTGGATATTTAATTACATATAGATGAATGTTTGTTTACTTACATATAAAATATATGTTATAGATGTGGAAATTAAAGTTTAGTTACTGAAATTCAAAACAACATATCAATTACTTGGAATTCTATTTTAGCAAAAAACAAAAAAAATTGGAATTCCTATGGAGATCAGGAACAAGAGTACATTTCCACCTAGATCAACCTCACGAGACTAACTCTCTATATACACATAGAGAAGCGCATTGTTTGTAACGACTACACAAATCTCACTATCAGATACCCAAAATTATAAGAATGAAGTTGCCTTTTCTCAATTATTAAACAACATATCAAGTATTTTATCATGCAAACTACTATGAACTATATATAAGAGTGAATTAAAGCCATTCTACCGTTTAGATTTTGGTCGTTTAAAAGGACATTAAGTTATCAATTAATCTAAATTAAATCAGAAAATATTAAATAATAAAAATCGATTATCGAAATTAACTATTAATATTTCTTTCAGTGAGACATTAAGGATGTTCGCATATTCTTAAATTAGCGGAAAATTAGCTAGGCTACTATAATGTTTTGGGACGAAATAACACTAGCATTTTTTAGTTATTCATCAAAGAAAAAACTCAGTATTGAGTACTATGAGTTACGTACGAGCTTTTACGTACGCATAAAACCATAAACCATTGCTCGTTATTTTTAAGTGAAAACAAACAAGTACTTTAAGATCATTTAACGGACGCATCATCAATTGTTGTTATTTCCACACCATTCAACCATTTTCTTTCTGCATATTGGCAATTTCCATTGAATACTAAAAGAATCTGATTTGGGTTTAATCCACGAAATGTTTTTCTAGGGTCCAAAAGAAGCATCGTAACCCAACAACAAACCTAACCGATTATAAGGAATATCGAAAGTGCAACGATCCCTCTCTTCTTCTTCTTTTCTTCTTGATGAGTTCGTCATGAGATACATAATAGTGCTAACGGACGCCTCGAAACCTTCTGGATCGTCAAGAGTCTTATTATTCTTTTCCTGACTTGATCTCTCACGTGACCTATCCCATACTTGTTCTTCCTTACTTTCTTGACCACTCTTTATGCCAACTCTACTGAGAAATCGTTTGAACCAATTAACGGAATCTTTGGGATACCGCTCGAGATTATTGTCGTAGTCAACATAGTACAGACCGAACCTTGTAGAATATCCATGCTCCCACTCAAAATTATCTAGTAGAGACCACGCGTAATATCCTCTGACGTCACAACCATCCTCCCTGTTATAACAATAAAAAATATTCACAAATTGTTAATGAAACGACAAACTTTCTTTTTGCAGTTACATGTCCAATTCTTTTTATCCATATCTGAATTAACTTTCGAAAGAAACATTGGGTTTGATTGGTCGAGGATGTAGCTTTATGTTTTTTTGCTCTAAAATTTTTGC
>JABAYD010010107.1:0-22624 GCA_014822095.1 Diplotaxis tenuifolia
AATGCTGCAACCTCCCCACTATAAAGATCAACAAAGTCTAGAGTGTAGTGACATTCTTTGCATCAATCTCTCTCTACTACTTTTAGAAGAACATGTAGAAAAAGAGAGTGTAATGATTTGTTTTGTGCAAATATATCCTATGTTTAAAAGAAAGCAACTCCCCCACATTGAAGCAATGCATATATGCTCTTTGCTGATTTTATCTACAAAGTGAAAAGGTCGGTGCGAGTGTAATATATGTCAGGAAATACTAGTAAGTGTTGAAGATTATACATCGTGAATACATAATGTAAGTAAAATATACAAGTTAAAAAAATATATACAAGAATTATAGGAGAGAAAAGCCAGACTACAAAAAAAAAAAAAGGTAGATTCATTTAATAGGTTGAAGATGAAATTTTAGGACTAATAATTTTCTATATATTGAAGGATGAAAATTTATGAATGCTTTTAACAGTAAAAAAAAAGTTGAGAGAAATATGAATCTTCTTTTATTTCTTTATTCTCCTTTAACCCATCCTTTTATTTGTTTTAAAATCCTTTTTAAGTCATTCTTAAAATGAAAAAGTACAAATAAATCTTTAAACTTTAAAGAAGGCTCACAATCAAGCCTCCCTAAACCTCTCTATATTTATCTTCCCCACTAAGCCCAACCAAAGACTCGGTCTATAAAATGTTAGCACTTGGCAGTTCCCTATACAAACAAATCCACTTCCACCATTAACAGCCTTGCGACTCAAGTTTCCCACTTCTTCCTCAACCACGTCCTTCTCCATTTATTTTATTAATATCCTCTTCAAAAATACCACAAAAGAGCAAACTTTACAGAGTGAAAAGATCCCAACACACACAGAACAGAACAACAATGGCTAACAATGCAACTCTCTTCCTTGCCTTTCTCACAATCGCAGCCTTCTTATCATCCTTCATTGGTACGACATCTCTTAAAAATGTCGTCTTTATTGTTTTTAAAAATGTTTTTTTTTTTTTTCTGTGAAATTTTCTAAAAATGGTATTTTTTGCAGAGGGAGCGCAGCTTATACTAGTGAACAACTGCCAGGAGAGCATATGGCCAGGGATTCTCGGCGGCGGAGGCCAAGTCACACCCAAAAACGGCGGCTTTCACATGGGAAGCGGCGAAGAGACAATCATCGACGTACCAGATAAATGGTCCGGACGCATCTGGGCCCGACAAGGCTGCATCTTCAACCAAAACGGCAAAGGCTCATGCCAAACCGGAGACTGCAACGCCGGCTCACTGAACTGCCAAGGAACCGGCGGTGTCCCGCCAGCAACCGTGGTGGAAATGACGCTAGGCTCCACTTCCTCGCCGCTTCATTTCTATGACGTGAGCCTCGTGGACGGGTTCAACCTCCCCGTGTCGATGAAACCTATAGGAGGAGGAGTAGGGTGCGGCGTGGCGGCTTGTGAAGTGGATTTGAATGTTTGTTGTCCTTCGGCTTTGGAGGTTAAGAGAGATGGGAGAGTGGTTGGGTGTAAAAGCGCTTGCTTGGCGATGCAGTCTGCTAAGTATTGTTGCACCGGCGAATATGCGAATCCTAAGGCGTGTAAGCCGACGCTGTTCGCGAATCTGTTTAAAGCGATTTGTCCGAAAGCTTATAGCTATGCGTTTGATGATTCTAGTAGTTTGAATAAGTGTAGAGCTTCTCGTTATGTCATCACTTTCTGTCCTCCCAAGTGATGATGATTTTCGTTGTTGTTGGAGGTGTTTGTAATGTTTATGCAGTCGCTTTGATTTGGTATTGTAGTACGGTCTGGTTACTTTTTAGGGTCTTGAATGAAAAAAAAAAAAACAAATTTAGTGATGATGATATTGCACCGAGCGCCTGTGTTCGAGAATGCGTACATGTGTCTGAAGTAAAGTTCAAAAGCAATGACTCTAAACCATTGGCTTCCATAACAGATTGTTGACTTGCGAGGGTTGTTATCAACCATTGTGCTTAACTTCGTACCTTAGCTGGCGAGCAGGACGAGTACCATCGGTGTGAGAGACACTCCATTTAAGCAGCCCCTCCCAGTTAGTTAGTTAGGTCCCTCTTCTTTCGCCATTGAAGCAACGGCTGAGCGAGAAAGACCGAACCAGTCGGACAATAAAGGTTCACGTTTCAATGGGCTTAAATGAGCCCATTCTAGAAGACCAATGTGAAACTGGAATAAATTACAACTCCTTAAAACCCTTAACATATTAATATAACTAGATCTAGAATATACAGCAGCCTATCTAATAGACTAATACTACTACTAATCTGTTTCATAATTAAGAAGCATCGCTCAGTGAAATGTTTTCAGGAAACAATATTTGATGAACCTTCACTGCTGCCAAAATTGGCTAGTTTCTTTTTTTCTTTAAGTGATATATTGTCAATGCCCATCTATCATTCTCATTTTTATTATATACCAATGAACTTGTCTGTTAGTTAGTAGTTCATTTACTACTCAAAAATGCAAACTACAAAATTGATTTAAAATATATCTACCAAGATATTTTTCCGGATATCCACATTAAAGATTTCTTAATACATTTCTCAAAAAATTTAAAAAAATATGAAAATAGTGTTACAGAAAAAGATGAAAAATAAGAAAAAGAGGAGAGGGTCTCTCATAATAGATTACCAAACATTTGCGAGAAATCCACGTAATATGAATAGGTGATCATGAGAGTATTTAGGTCTTTTTAAAATAATTAAATTTAACTATACAACTAAATTGTATTAAAATATTTTTAATTTAGAGTTTACATATTCATGTGAGAGAATCTATGAATGAGGATGCTCGATCTACAATTTCATATTATTGACTGCACATGACAACGCAAACACAACCCTTATTTTCCGTCCGTTAAACGTGCAATTATAAATCTAAAAATAACCTCGTATGAAACGTGTTAACAATAATACTAATATTTTTTTATATAAGTCCCCTGCGATAACCCGTCAACCTTTGTAATATAATTCCATTAAAACGAATAGATCACAATTCACAAACAATACTTCTCTATTAGAATGGAGGAGTGGAATGTTCGTGCAATATTATAATCACTTCTTCTCTGAAATGGTACTTCCACTCCGTGGCCATTACTCATATCAGATTAGACTTGCATTATTATTAAACACGCATTCTTTCTCTGTAAAATAAAAATAATTTAAAAGCAAATGTTTGGGTTAAACTTAAAGTCATATCTAAGTTTGACAAGTTACGCCACATGTAAATATGTAATTTACCTTAAACATAATCTCTCATCGTTACATATATAATGTGGCCTGATATATATATTGTCAGATAACACCAAATTTTAGCTTAACTATATACTAACAAAAAGGTTATAATAACTCCCGTTAGTGGGTTCTAAAAATGTCACAGTGGTGTTCAAAGGCTACTTGTGTAACTTTCTCATTTAAGATTTGCATTTACGTACTGGGAAACATAGACAACACGTCTCCATGCACCCCACCCTCTTAAATGATTCCTTTTAAAAAAAAATCTTCGTTTTAGGAAAGAAAAATAAGATCTGTGAAAACTTTCACAGATTTTGAGATATATATAAGAATGGACTTCCACCTCAGGTTCGTAACACTCTCTTTTTCTCCGTCCCTTCGTTGGTTTTCGTGACAGATACATACAAAGAAGATGAAGCAAGACGACACATTCGAGCAAGAAAGGGAAGATTTGTATCACACAGATGACGAAGAAAGCCAAGCCCATAGCTCTGTTCCCTCTACTCCTTTATCTCGTAACGAGTCCAATAACGATGCCGTTCCATGGCCTCGGAGTTATCGGTAATTATCATAAATATTTTTCCCTTTTTTTTTGTAAGAGATCTTAAAAAAATCTATGGATACTCTTTTTATTTTCTCGATTTTGTTTTCAGTGAATCTATGGATTTGTTGACCGGAGTTACACCTCCTATTAGCACAAATCTTGTCTCTTCATTTCGCCAGAGGAGACAAAGCTCTGCTTATGGTTCATTTACTTCTTCCTCAAGCAAACAGCCACTTCTCACCGACAAAAACAAAGATGATCAGACCCAAAACTCTCTAGTAACATCCATCAAATCATTTATTGATTCTCACCTCAAGCTATCAGTCCCGGAGGATCTTTCTTTTCCCCAAGATAACCGCAAGTGCACTATATCTCAATCCGTATTAAACGGTAATTAATTAATCAACTTGACTTTTAGGTTACTTTTTTAGTTTTTTTTGTCTGTTAGTGTAGGAAAAGAATCAATTTCTGTTTGTTGCAGGAGTCAATGTTCTATGTGGAGGAGCTTTGCTTACAATGCCTTATGCATTAAAAGAAGGAGGATGGTTAGGGCTTCTCATACTCTTCTCCTTTGGAATCATCACTCTTTACACAGGGATTCTCCTCAAGAGATGTCTCGAGAATTCACCTGGAATCCACACTTACCCTGACATCGGTCAAGCTGCATTCGGCACCACTGGACGCATTCTCCTCTCTGTAAGCTATACTTAACACCCTCTCTTACCATTCTTTACAGATATCATCATAATTTTGTGTATGATCTTAATAAATTTATTCCGACTTACATTTCAGATATTTCTCTACGCGGACTTATACGTAAGTACCAAACTCACTTTCATGTAGAGGATTAGTCTTTAGTCCAAAAACACGTATAAAAATAATAGTTATTTTGATTGAATATTATTTAAACTATTTTCTTGAATATGTAGGCAACTAGTGTGGAATACATAATCATGATGAGTGATAATTTGTCAGGGATATTTCCAAATACCTCTTTATACATCACTGGAATATCTCTAAACTGTAATCAAGTTTTCGCTATTACCACCACTCTTATCGTTCTTCCCACTGTTTGGCTTAGAGACCTTAGCTTATTGTCCTATATCTCAGGTTCATCTCCTAAATTAATTAACAATTATCTCCTTAATTATTTGATCTATTTTGTTCTAAGAGTGACTTTTAATTCACTTTTTTTTTTCTCAATTAGCCGGAGGGGTCTTTTCTTCAATCTTGCTTGCACTCTGCCTCTTTTGGGTCGGATCTGTAGGCGGGGTTGGATTTCAACTTCAAGGACAAGTTCTGAACTTAACTAACTTACCTGTCGCCATAGGAATCTACGGGTTTGGTTTTGGGGGTCACGCTGTTTTACCCAACCTTTACTCTTCCATGAAAGAGCCTTCCAAGTTTCCACTGATGCTTCTCATGAGGTAAAAAGAACCATTTGCTTTTGATACAAGAAACCTCTAGTTAGGGTTTTCTTTCCATCCCTTGTGATCTCAGTGACATTATTCATTTTGTGTTTATGCAGTTTTGGGTTCTGCACGTTGTTTTACATTGCCATATCGATTTGTGGATACACGATGTTTGGTGAGGCGGTACAATCACAGTTCACGTTGAACATGCCTCAACATTTCACCTCGTCTAAAATCGCGATTTGGACAGCAGTAAGATAAAGATAAAACGCATATCTTCTCCATATTTTCCTCATAATGTTTTTTTTTTTCTGAATGCATTTCAAATTATTATAATTAGGTTGTTACACCAATGACAAAGTACCCTTTAACGCTCACTCCAGTCTTGCTAAGCCTAGAGGAACTCTTACCTTCTTCGTCAAGAAAGATGAGATCCAAAGGTGTCTCTATTCTTATCAGAACCATCGTAGTTATCTCTACTTTGGTCGTCGCACTCACAGTCCCGTTCTTCGGTACTCTTTCCCTCTCTCTCACTCCTTCATGACCTAACTTCTTGCTCAAGAAAAATTTATAGAAAACAAATAACATCCTATTAATTAAACTGCAGCTACTGTCGCGGCTCTAATCGGATCTTTCGTCGCAATGCTTATCGTACGTCTCTCCAAAAACAAATAACCCCTAAATTCCTTTTGAAATGCTACGATTTTTTTTATAGGTATTGAAAATGCTTGAAAACAGTTTCCTTGACGACTTTTGTTTTTGTTTTTTTTTTTTCCATTTTCTCAGGCGGTAATATTCCCGTGTCTATGTTATCTGAAGATTATGAAGGGTAGATTAACTAACTTTCAGGTAAGAATATAGTTCTATATGCTCTTCTTTTTTTTTTTAATGTTTTCATAGTCAATGATTCACAAACATATAAAACTATCGCTTCACTTTGATTGAAAAGAGTTTTGATCTTCAGATTGGGATATGTATTTTCATCATCATCGTCGGCGTTGTGAGCGGTTGCTGTGGAACTTATTCTGCTATCGTCAGATTAATCGGCGAAATGAACTGACTGGTTTTCCGGGTATAATGAGTATATTCTTTCTTGAGAAAATTTCACTCCAGTTATTTTTTTAAATATTTGCTACTAGTTTTGTTTCACACAAGTTTTATTTTACAATGTCGCAGCTTAAGGTATTTATGGATTATATATACTGTATTACGTTCTGCATTTATATATAGTGCTGCTCAAAACCATAATCAGATGTCGAAATATATCTCCAATTACCAGAACCCCTCCCTGCCATAAGGCAAGTGAAGCATAAGCTTCAGTCCACCTTTAAATATTTTGTCTTAAGGGCCACATTATAATTTCTATATTAAAGATAATCTTTAAATCATTGTGTAGGATGGTTCAGTGCGTAACTAGATTTACTTTACTTAATTACCTTTTTCTTTTGTTTATTTTTTCCTTTTAATTTTAAGCACATATCTTGTTTCTTTTTTTTTTATAGATTATTGGTACGTATTGTTTCATAGAAATTATTTAATTCTTATTTTTCTTAATATTCTTAAGTGATATTCTTATAATTTTATTATCTCTTTGTTTTTTTCATCATAGGGTAATTTATCTAATTCAGTTATGGCAAAATATATAGTTTTTTTTTTTGATAAAAAGTTTATTTTTCGGTTTTGTTAAAAAAAAAAAAATCAACCACGGGCAACCACACGTCAGTGGAGCGCGCAAACAGTGCAAGCACTGGACAAAATCTGCTGCTTATTCTGGACGCAGAAGAAATGGTGGCAAAATATATAGCTGCATTTTAATGTAAATGTTTATATGGTTTATTTGAATATATCAAATTAACTGCATATTTTTACAAAAATAATAAAGGCCACAATTTTTTAGATTGCTTTAGGCCACCATATACTTAAGGACGGCACTGCCAATTACCATATGCTTATATCTAAAATAGTTGACAATTGACATTTGGGTAGCTTCTCTTCTCCCGAGTCGAATATCAACTTCAACACAAGAGACACGACTACACTTATGATTCACTGATTCAGCATGAGGCCTTAAACCGTTCCAAGCAGGTTGACTTGTACAATAATACATACTCGGACTTTTGTAATATATTTTTTTCGGCTAAAGTAACATTTTATTAATTAGACAATTGTTTATCGGAATAAAGTAATATTTAGTGATAATAAACAGAGGAAAGACAAGCGTATACAATGTCTACAAACTGCAAAGTCAATCATGCCGAGAGTTATGTTGCGGTAGAACATGAAAAATGTCAAATGCTGAAGATGTACGTCGAGTAGTTAAGAATATGCGTATCAAATAAAATTGAATGTGAAGCAACAAACAATTAAATGAATAGTTTCATGTTACTATGTTCCTAATCATGTTTTCTAACCATTAATACCGGGCACCGACTAGTTGATCATTTGTTCTATACGCAATACTAATGATTATGCATGTATCAACTTGCAACACCCATTTTTCTTAGACGAAACTCACATACAATAATATTTGTTCTACTCAAAGTCGACCGCTGTTTAAAGTAATGTAACGGTTTTGATTGTACATAGGGAAACACTAAACTAATTTTGGGTTTCAAGTTGTACGGACGAAGTGAGATCTAAGTATTTCTTTGCTTATAAAATTACCCCTATACAAATATTAATTGCACATGCATTTCTCTTTACTTATTTCTCATAAAGCTATTATATAGGTGAACGGACTAATAGTACTTAACTAACAACATGGATTAAAAAAATTAACTCACATGTATAACAATCTATTGTGTCGTCTAATGCGATAGATGATAAGTTTTTGGCATAGGATATTACATATTTACATTTAATAAATACGATCTATGTGCAAACAATGTTACTAGAATATAGTTTGTTAAATTGACAAAACCCCAACAAAGGTGTGGAACAAAAAAAAAACATATATGGTGTACTAAACGTATAGTAAAAGATATACATGGTTACGTTCCTTTACATCAATTATTTATAGAACTAAGCAAATGTGAACTACTGGCAATAAAGGTAGCCACATGGATAAAGTGGTCGAATATTTTAAATTTATCTATAAAAGATTATATGATATATATAGATATACATATAAAGAGTTTTGGAATTTTGATTGATAGAAATAATTTAGTTGTCAATATATAACTCGTTTCAGGATGTGATTTTTTATTCTTTATGCAGTTCTGTATCAGAATGAATTTAAATCATACATCACATTTTGAACAAACATGCATATTTTTTTTTAAGTGGTTACAACATGTATGGATAGTTTCCTTACAACCGACGAAACACATTTATACAACATACGTATTTTTCTTGTTACTTTTTCTGACGGATCGGTGGGTTTAATTCATGTGAGATTTCCAATTTTTCACACAACTTGCAAATTGACCAAAGAAAAATGAATCAGGTGCCCATGTGCACACCATGTGTCTATGCTATCATTTTGGCTTATGTTATTATTAACTGACTAACAATGAATACAAAATGTTGCATTTTAGTGATATTTGGTATTTATTGTAAATACCAAAATAACAATTAGTATCAACTGGCTAACAATGTATTCTTAGTCGATTTTACTTGTTAGATATAACAAAATAACAACGATATTTGAATTTATTAATATGAGAAAACAATCACAAAAACTTCAAATAAAATGAAATTCTATATACCACCTTTTGGGTAAGTCTGGCGCAGTTCTATGCCCTTTGCCAAAGGGCCTTTGGTTGTCAAAAAAAGATAAAAATATATACCACCTTTGGTTGATTAGCTAATCAGTTAAGGTCAGTCTGACGCAGTTCTATCCCCTTTTGGCTAATACGGCGCTACTATTCCCGATGAAAGTACAATTTCAGCAAAATATTTGAAGTTACTTTTTCAGACTTGAGTCCGTAACATTTTTTAACCTAATGCGAATATATTTTCTTTATTGCTTTACAGAAATTAGAAAAGAATAAGTACCAAAAATGAAATAACTTATAATTAATGCCACTGATGAAAAGTTATAATATTTTGTTTTGAACTTAAAATTTAGTAATTATAATGTTGTACTAAAACTTTTCTTATTTCCTTAAATAAATATGTAGATTATAATTTGACTTCTCAGATAAACCTATAGTTATAACGAAATCATTTGATGTTTTCACATATCTTTTATAACTCTTAAAGACACACGGTTTACTAATTAAAACATATAAGAAACTATGAAACATGCAAAAATATATGTTTCTCAAAAAAAACATGCATAAATATATATATAGACAATTATTACGCCGGGGTGATAAATTAAGCCACTCAAACATAAACGTTATTCTTTCTGTTTCTAAATAAGTGTCATTTTACCAATTTTTTTTGTTTCAAAAAAATGTCACTTTATATTTCCAATGCGTTTTTCACATATAATTTCATTTTTATCCTTTTAAGCAACCAATAAATATTTTTTAAATCACTTTTATTTAAATAAATGTACATTAAATGAAAGCATATTAGTGTATTTGTCTATTTTCTTAATATGGGCACATTGTGTTAAAATAACACTTATATTAAAACAGAGGGATGGAGTAATTGATTTAAAAAAAAAAAATCAAATCTAAATGAGGAATCACAAATTATTTGTTTTTCCTTTGATAGAAAGTAATAAAAACCTTTAAAATATACTCCATTAGTAAACTTTTTCACTCTCTCCCTTCATATAAGAACGCTTCCTACCTTTCTCCTCTCACACTAATACTCTTCTTTCGCTTCCATCAACTTTTTCTATACTTAGAAAAGAATGGCGGCGAAAGTAAGGACTGCAATGACGTTTATGGTTGTTGCTGCGCTGACGGCGACCACAGTGAACGCTAAAATTCCCGGAGTTTACACCGGAGGTCCCTGGGTAAGCGCACACGCCACTTTCTACGGTGAAGCTGACGCTTCCGGCACTATGGGTACACTCTCTCTAACTCCTCATTTTTTTTTTATTATATTAAACTCAAGTTCATTAGAGCATACTATTCACTAGACATTTAACGTAACGGTTTGTATTGTTGTAGGTGGTGCGTGCGGATATGGAAATTTGTATAGCCAAGGTTACGGTGTGAACACGGCAGCTTTAAGCACGGCCTTATTCAACAATGGTTTGAGCTGTGGGGCTTGCTTTGAGCTCAAATGTGTCAATGATCCAGGCTGGTGTCTTCCTGGAAACCCATCGATCTTTATCACGGCTACTAATTTCTGTCCACCTAACTTTGCTCAAGCTAGCGACAATGGTGGTTGGTGTAACCCTCCTCGTGAACACTTTGATCTCGCCATGCCTATGTTTCTATCCATCGCTAAGTATAAGGCCGGTATCGTCCCCGTCTCTTACCGCAGGTCGATCTTCACTCTGTTTTCTTTTCTATTTTTTTTTCCTTTTTTTTATTTTTAATTAGGTTCTCGAATCTAAGAATCTGTGAGCTTGACGATTTTCAGAGCCTTGGCACGTTCACTCTATTCTTTATTCCATCTTTTCTTATTTTCCCGAGAAAGTTTCTAAGCTTTTCTTTACTTTTTTTTAGGAATCAAACAAATGTTTTCTATTAAAGTACTGTTTTAGTTGAGTTTATGCAATCACCTTTCCTGTCTTTTAGTCCCTTTAAAGCTATATATATATATATATATATATAGCCTTTAACTACCGAATCCTTAACCTTTTCAATTTTCTTGGCCACAAAACATCCATGTTAGAAATTACTAAAACACCTTTTTTACCATTATTTTGTTAAACAATAAAAAAAAATCCCTAGGGGATTCAGTACACATCTCGACTCTTCGTGTATTAGACTCGGAGACAATTTTGTTGTTCGTGCGGTTTGCATTGGAGTCAGCCAAGGCCCGACACTGCTTCACTGCACTCCATTAATTCATTTGCCGGGTCATCCACATAGCCTTAAATCAACATATAAAATTTCAATTCCTTTCATGAAAATGCCTATAAAAAATATTTAGTGTCTGATTGATAAGTATGAATATGCTCTATTAATTTTTTTATCATATTTATTTACAATAACAAAAACAAGTCATGAAAGTTTTATACACATATTTAAGAGAAAAAGACAAAAATAGCACTAAAAAAGTTTTTGTCACAAATATACCATTTAAAAATAAAAATGACAAAAATAGCACTAAAATATTTTATAAATTATTCATTTTACTCTTGTACTAAAATTTTTTTGTTTAGAGTTGAAGAGTGGGGTTGGGAAAATAGTTTTCAGTTTGAAAAAATTAAAAAAACTTAAAATTTTCAAAATAAAAAATGTTATTTTAGTCGTTTTAGTTTTTGAGGGTTATTTCTGTAATATAAACTTAGAAAACTGCTATTATGAAGATTTGCCCCATATTTAATGTCAATATATAATATTTTTTTGGCGGTGTTGCAGGATACCATGTAGAAAGAAGGGAGGTATGAGATTCACGATCAATGGATCAAAGTACTTCAACTTGGTGCTGGTCACTAACGTAGCCGGAGCCGGGAACGTCCAGATGGTGAGTGTGAAAGGAAGCAACACAGGTTGGTTAGGTCTTAGCCGTAACTGGGGACAAAACTGGCAATCCAACGCTATTCTTGTCGGCCAGTCTCTTTCCTTCCGAGTCAAAACCTCCGACGGCCGAAGCTCCACCTCCAACAACATCGTTCCCAGTAACTGGCAATTTGGTCAGACTTTCTCCGGCAAGAATTTCCGCGTCTGATTCCTATAAAATGAATATATTGAAGATTTTTCTAGTATACATGTTTAAGTGTCTTAAATAAAGTTACGATTTGGAATTGGGGTTTTACCTTTATTCCCTTATTTTCCCAGGTAAAGTATTGGAGTACTTGTTTTGGAAGTAAGGGTTTTATTTTAAAACATTTATAGGCTTAGTTTTTGTTTGTTTTTGGTGTGTTGTGTGCTGCCTAGTTATGTAGAGAGGCTGAAGCGGCTTCAAAAAGGAAAGGGTTTGGATAAGTTGCCCGCAGCTCTCCTTTACGCTCTGATTGTATTTACTATATACATGATATCAAGAAACTTTGATTATCTAAATAAAATTATTTGATATTTCTCTATGTGCTAAGTTTTAATAAATTGATCTGGTGTATGGATTGCTTATGTTACGTTTGTATTTGGGTTGGAATCTGTTTGTTCCTTCTAACTTTCTAAAGCGTTTAAAAATTATTCAAACTTTATGTTTGTTTATATATTGGAGTATCATCCATTTTATCCGCCTCTGAATTAAACCGTTCATACATTTATCACAAACATCAAATATCCAAGAACGTCACTATACTCTAAGATCAGTTAAACCCAAACGCATGGAATCTATAGATTTATGTGGTTTAGAATTCCGGGATATACGGTGTAGCATACGTATTTTAGCATGTACTTATGTGAGAGGTGCATGCATTAAGGAAGATAGAATTCATGTGATGTGATGTAAATGCATTACACTATCGTCATGTGCAATTTGCGATCACGATTTATCAGAGGAAACAAACAAAAAGTAATATAAGATACAGAATCGGATTTTACAGAATCTTATCTTATATTCTGATGATTTAGTTGATGGACCAACCAATGCATCATGCCTTTTTAATCTGTAGATATTGTACAGTATTACATTATTGTCGTTTTAATATTTCATGACAATATGGTAAAATCTTGATGCATCCGATTTAGGTAGGCATCAGTCAGTGACGTAATAACGTAACAACGGCTTTAGTTTGTCTGGTTCTTTGCTTCTTTCGAAATTAGGTATTTGATACTTGCCTTGCATTACTTCAGTTTGCACATGTACATATGTAAATAATGATAGTACTATCTTTTATTTTTGCCAAAAGTTAGTTACCTATATGCTTTAAATTGTATATATCAGAATTTTCCCGAAAGTCTAGAACATACTTTTTTAAAAAAAAACTATCATTTTTGTCAGCATCTTGTAATTTTTACATCAACTAGTTGTGCTAAGTCGTAATATATAACAAAACATTTGTATAAAAATACCCCTAACATTAACAACTAACAAGTTTTGTGGTAAAAAAAAGACCTTTGTTCTCTTTATACAGTTCCAAAAATACTATACACGATTTTTTTTTATTTTTTTGCCTTTATTTAATTTGAAACACTAGTGCACTTTTATTAATCAGAAGGATACCACACAATAGTTGAATCTCTTGCATTGTTTAGTTACAAATCACAAAATCATGACCAACCAAGCTATAATCGTAATTATCTTTTGCGAATAAAAAAAGGAGCCAAAAAGTAGTTTGGGTAGCTTTTAGCTCTCTCTATGTGGCTGGTCGAGATGGACAAGTTTTCATGTCAACTGATGCTGAAGAACGTCAATATGAATGCGAATAATATTTCGTTCTTTTTTTTTTTGCTTTTAGTACTTTGAAATGTCCTTTGAGCAGCAATGCGTGTGGCCTTGTCTATTTGGTCGGTTTACCTGAATGAATGTAAAAATAGAAGATTATAGACGGTGGAGAGCATAAATCCTCCATTATCTCATCGTAAACGCATCAATTCTCTTGGGCACAAAAGAACAAAGAAAAAACAATCGACGAACGTAAGACACTCACCGATTAACTTCAAATGTGACATCCTTATTTGTCTGTTGCCTTTGGATGATAGATATTATAGAGATAAAATATAGATTTGAGTTGGAGATGTTGTAATCCTCGTTCTTTGAATCTTTAAAACCAAAAACTACTAAAACTTATGCTATATTTAAATTCATCTCAGAATAACAAACATGTTACAAAAACAAGAAAATATTATTCGTGGTTAAATGATATAAGAAAATAGAAAATATTATTATGACTCAATTAGAGTCTCTTGGCATGCTTATCTGAGAACTCTGTTTGAGCTAAGGACGAAATGATCTTCACCGCCTGCAATGGTAGAGTGGAGTCTGCCGGCAGCCCAGCCATTGTTGAGCATCCGAGCAGGATCACCGGTGACACGGCTTTCTTGAGCACGTGTTTCGAATTCAGGAAGCCCATTGGCTTTCCTTTCTTTCCTTGTCTTCCTCTCCTCATCTCTTTCTTTCCTCAACCAACTCTCAACCGTTCTCATCAACGACTTCTTGCTTGTTTCCTTCACTTTATCCATTGGCACTGCCAACTGCAACTTCCCATTTGCTACATACACCTACAAAGGAAAGATGTTTTGTTATATGTATTTGTTGTTTAGTAGCATAGGGGCAAAAAGAGAGTAAAGAGATGTACAATGTGGGTTGGCCAATCCTCAAGGCCATCGAATATATGAGTGGCGTAGATAATGGTAGCTCCTCGTTCTTGGCATTCCTTCCTCAGAAATGTCAAAAGGTCAGCTCTTGCGAGAACGTCAAGATCAACAGTGATTTCATCCAAAAGGAGAACCTGTAATAAAAAGGTTTCTTAATCATATTTCAAACACTCACACATATGGGCGTTTGTGTTGTTACAATAAAGATACCTTGAAAGGCTTGAGGAGTCCCATACAAATCTGGACGCGTCTTCTTTGGCCATCAGAGACCTTGTGCAATCTCCATGAGATATCAATATCCAAAACCTGAACCAACCAACCACAGTTAGATCAAAACAGAGAGGTGAAGAATCACATGAGTTTGATTTAAAAGAAAATCAGAAGGATGATGCTCTAGCTGTTACTATTTCCAACAAAACTGAATAATATAATGCTAAATTAAGAAAAAAATAAGATGCAATGGAGAAGCTTCTCTCTCTACTAAAACTAACCTTGATCAGCTCAGCTCTTCTCTGAGGATCGATACCCGCCACTCCAAATATCATCTTCTCAGCGGAAATGTCCATTTGAATCGGAACTTCAAATCCTGCAAACGCCACGTCACGCCTCCACTGGAAACAAACAAAAGAGGAAAGCAATATTCTCAGTGAACTGAAAACAAATTGCATAGCCATATCCCAAATCAGCATTTTTTTTTAAAGTCAAATCAAAGAAATCAAAAAAAAAAGGTTGAAACTTTCCATGACGAACCTCGCCGCCGAGATAGCAGAGATCACCAGAAGATGTCAAACCGGTGTCGTGAAACGCGGATCGACCCAGAACCCTAACCATGTGAGGCTCCACCATATGTTTCCCTCCCAATATCTTCAGTATCGTCGTCTTCCCTGTATTTTTACCAAAATTCAGATCCTATAGATAACGAATTTCAATTTCTAGATGAAGAGATGACCTGAAGTTTCACGTACCGGCGCCATTAGATCCGACGAGGAGACACCGATCGCTCGAATTGAGCTTCAGAGAGAAGTCTTCGATAAGCGGTTTCGATCCCGGAGGTGGATGACCGTCGATTCCAGGATACGTGAAGCGTAATCCACAGATCTCAACCGTTGAATTTCGCTCCGCCATTTGTTACTACTACTTTCCTTTAGCCTCTCTTTCTCTGCTTTTTGTATACTTTTCTTCACAAGTTCGGTAGAGTTGGTTGTGTGAGTATGAATCCGACACCGTTTTAGTTATAGACTTTGAACGTAAAAGCTCTGTGAGACGTTGGTTACCTATAGTACTTTTTTAGTGGGAAAGAAAGTCGACGTGGATCATCAACTAGAGGCCGTTTAATCAAAACGACGTCATTTTAAGGAAAAGAAAAGTTCATTTCATTTCCTCCGACATCTGTAGTAGTGTGTCGTTGTGTTCATCGTCCTGCAGATTTCTGGGTTTTGATAATTTGGCAAAACATGGCTGCGATCTACAGTCTTTACATAATCAACAAATCTGGTGGTTTGATTTTCTACAAGGTATATATATCATCTTTCCCTTGCTCTCCATCATCTGTATTTCACGGCTTTCCTTATGTCTCGAGGAGAATGACGATCCAATTGATGCTAGTTTCGCCGGATTCATCGACTTTAGAGATCTTTTGGTGTACAAGGATTTTTGATTTAGCTAATTACTGTAGGGTTTGTGAATTGCTGCTAAAAGACTTGGACTTTTTTCTTTTTTTATTGTTTGCTTTGATTTTGGTTCTCACGAGAATTTATTTGAAGAGAATGAATTATTCTAATAATCACCTTCAATTTGACATTAAAATCTGAATTAGACAGATCTTAACTCAGAAACTACTATGTTTTGGATATGATTTATGATCTGTTCTGTGTGTGTTTATGTTTGGATATGGAAAAACTCAGGATTGTGGAACAAAGGGAAGGATGGATACGAATGATAGCTTGAGGGTAGCTAGTTTATGGCACTCTATGCACGCCATTTCTCAGCAGCTTTCTCCTGTTAATGGCTGTTCTGGCATCGAGCTTCTCCAAGCTGATACCTTTGATCTTCACTGTTTCCAGTCTCTCCCAGGTTTATATAGACATTCTTACATCTTCCTTCGTTTAATGTCTTCTTCTTTCTCTTGATTCTTGCCTTTTCTCTCTTAGGAACAAAGTTCTTTGTGGTCTGTGAACCTGGAACTCCTCACATGGAGAGCCTCCTTAGATACATTTATAAACTCTACACTGACTATGTCTTGAAGAACCCTTTCTATGAGATTGAGATGCCTATCCGTTGCGAGCTTTTCGACATCAACCTTACTCAAGCTGTTCAGTCTGATCGGGTTGCCTTGTTAGGACGATGAGCACAAGATTGATTCTCTGCTGGGATCTTTGCCTTTTTCTTCTAGTTTTCTGAACCAGATAACATTTTGTATGTGGCAACACTTGAGCTTTGCCGCAAACCTTCATTTTTTTTTTTTGTGTGAATCAAGAATAACTAAGTTCATAACTAAAAGTCTGTTCCTTGCATCAAAAGACCCGTGATTCTATGAAACAGCACAACACCTAAACGGAGAAAAGATTAAAGAGTATATACATCTCTAAATCCTGGTAAAAGATTGTTACATGATTGATGGCCTAGGATAGTTCACAGCTTGCGGAGACTTGTTATTGTTGTTGTTGTTGTTGAGGTTATCACTGCTGGGTTGAAGATTCTGCTCCTCCTCTTTTGGTGTTTCCTTTTGGACATGGAGTTCTTCAAGTGTCTTGACGACATCGTCCATGGTCGGTCTAATCTTGGCATCAATGGATATGCAATCGAGTGCAAGAAGAGCAATTTTCAAAGCTCGGGTAAGCGAGTATTGACCCTGGAGACGAGGATCCATCACTCGGAGAAGCCTTCTCTTGTTTACTAAGTAAGGTTTTGCCCAGTCCACTAGATTGTGTTCTCCCACCGGTTGGTTCTTGTCGATTGCTCGTCTTCCTGATAACAACTCCAGCAACACCACCCCAAAACTGTACACATCACTCTTTGCCGACAAATGACCTTTCCAAATTTGACAAGACACATTAGTATTCTGCAGTGATCAGATGTTGTCAGGAAACAGCAACAGATGATGCACATGTATACAGACCTGTAGATAGATACTCTGGAGCAGCGTATCCTTGAGTTCCCATGATTCTGGTAGAGACATGGCTCTTGTCACCCATTGGACCATCTCTAGCCAAGCCGAAGTCCGAAAGCTTTGCCTTGTAGTTCTGCAGATACAAGGCAAACAGTAGAGATAAACTTCTCTGGCTAGTGACTGCATCCAAACACTAAAACCTACACTGAAATATCAATCAATCAAGCGTCATACCGAATCTAGCAAGATGTTGGATGCTTTGACGTCTCGGTATATAACCTGAGGTTGAGCATTGTGAAGAAAAGCGAGGCCTCTAGCTGCACCGAGAGCCATTCTAACCCGTGTGTTCCATGGAAGTGGCTGATAGAATGTTCCTCCTGTTTTTGAGAAAATCATACAAATATTTAGTCCTTTTATGTACTGGTAGATTCTCTCATGAGGATATCTTGACTTACTTCTGAATAAGTGGTTCTCAAGACTACCACGAGGCATGAACTCATATACAAGAAGCCTCTGCTCTTCTTCTAAGCAGTATCCAATCAGTTTCACAAGGTTAGGATGATTCAGCTGTCCTAAATAGTTGATCTCAGCCTGTTTTACATAGTGAAAAAAAAGGTTCAAAACGAGGTAACACTAGTTGAGATGAGAACTTTGGAAGGAAAGGTGACTAACCAGCCATTCACGATGACCTTGAAGCCCTTCTTGGTTAAGTTTTTTCACTGCAATGACGATTCCGGTCCCTGGTTTACAAGGAGCCAAGGAAGTCTCATCGATCCATCCTTTGAAAACGCGACCAAAGCCACCTTCACCAACCATACTATCAGGCCTGAAGCTCCTGGTTGCAGACTTGAGTTCACTGAGGGTAAAGCTCTTGAGATTAGCATTTTGCAAGATCTCGCCTTCTGTTCGTGGCACATGAGAGAAAGACGTACTCGAGGACCCCTTGCTCCCATCTCTACTCAAGAATCTCGAACTTAGCCCTACAAGAATATCTTCTCTCAGAACATTATCAAAAACACACAATAAACTCACAAGCCATTGTATTTAAGATTCTCATTATTTAGAAAAGGTGTGGAAAGTGACAGCCATTTCTACTTAGCCAAATCTAAAGACTTTCTAATTAAGGACAAAGCAAGTATATGAAAGAAGCACAACAACCATTGAAATCTATCACCTTGTTCAGATTTAATTATTAAAATAATAAAAGATAGAAGGGAAAAAGCAGAGAGACTAACATGTACTGGAAGCAATATCTGTTTTGATCCGATTGCTGAAACAAGCTCCCATTTTTAAACACACCCAAGAAATAAACCAATCACTCTCAGCTCTTTACTTCTTCGATTGCGAGCAAAAAGAAAAAGGAAACGAGCTTTATGTGTGTAAACACAAACCCAGCAGCCGACTAAATGGAGAAGAAAGAGAAAGAAAAGAAGAATATTACGCTAATAATGACACTCCAAACTCTCTTTTTTTTTTTTTTTTTTTTGTCAAATGACAATTGTTCTCTCAGGAAAAGTCTTGGTTTGTGATAAAATAATGATTTTATTTGGAACTGTGGAAGATTGGATTTTACTGATTCTTCCTCCTCTCTCATTCATCTCTGTTCATCGCTGACTTTTCTTCATCAGACCTGGAGTCTACCAGTAGTATACAGTCAAGGCCATCTCTGTTCATCGTCCAGTGTTTAAATGACTATGGGCTTTCTATGGGAACCGCTAAACTATTAACAGGCTTTGCTTTCGTGCATGGCCCATTAGCGTATAGTTAGTTAATGATAATATTCGATTTTTTTAATAAAATTAAGCTCCAAAAATCTAACGATTGGGAAATTTAATCAAAACTCGACTGCGGCAGTACATAAACCTTTCGAATCGACGTTCATATCGGAGAATCTAGGTTTTGGTTCTCATACGATTGGAGGTATATCTTCTTCGATTCACGTTTTGTGTGTGAAGAACATCGCTTCGTTGCTTCTTCATCGTCTTCGTTTCTCCGTATATCCTCCGCTCGTTAACCTGCGGGAGATGGAAACCCGCTCGCGTGCACATAATTATCTCCTCAAGGTATTGTCTGTGCTCCCTTGGACTATTCCTGATTCGTTATACTATCAGTGCTTTTGTTTCATGACTCTTTAATTTATTATCTTGTAGAATGTATAGTGATGTACTCATTTGTTTTTCTCTCTCTTGTGTGTAGAGGCTTGCCTCTGTTGGGGTTCCTAAAAAATGTCGTTCCAAACGTGGCCTAGTGGAGTTCGTTAGAGCTAACCAGTCCAGGATCTCAGAGATTGTCTCTGCTCTCTTACCTACAGATGAGGATGTTATAGTTGGGTTGAAGGGAACTAGGGAACGCTCTCGCAAGTCTGCGGTGAGTCCTACCATGAAAAAGAGGTTTAGGGAGAGCATGAGTTGGCTGCAGTGGTTGATGTTCCAGGATGAGCCTAGTGTTTCTTTGAAGAATCTGGCAGAACTGAATGTCGATCAGCGAGGTGTCTGTGGCTCCGTCTGGGGAGAAGATGATATAGCGTATCGGTGTAGGACATGCGAGAATGACTCAACTTGTGCAATCTGCGTGCCTTGTTTCGAGAATGGTAATCACAGCTCTCATGATTATTCCATCATCTACACAAGCGGTGGTTGTTGTGATTGTGGGGATGATACATCATGGAAACAAGATGGTTTCTGTTCAAATCATAAAGGTTCCCAACAGATTCAACCCCTCTCTGAGAATCTAGCGAATTCAGTTGGGCCTGTACTTGATGCTCTTTTTGCTTGTTGGAATAACAAGCTCTTATCTGCAGTAAGTGTTCGTAAGAAAGATGCTAGATCCAACGATACTCTTGCGGTACATCATAAGATGTCAAACGAGCTGACATTTGTGATTCTTGAAATGCTTCTGGAGTTTCATAAGTCCTGTGAGAGTTTGATCAGTTTCGTTTCTAGAAGGATTATCGCTTCAAGTGGTCTACTGGTTATTCTCGTAAAGGCTGAGAGGTTCTTGGACGAAGATGTTACGGAAAAACTACATGACTTGTTCCTCAAATTGATAGGGGATCCAGTCTTTAAGTCGGAATTTGCAAAAGCATTTGTGAGTTATTATCCACTTGCCATTAGTGAAGCGGTTAAGAAGGGTGATGATTATGCATTCATGAAATATCAACTTCTATCTACTTTTTCTGTGCAAATCTTCACGGTGCCAACTCTAACCATCTTTCGTTCTTGTTGTGGGGAGGATGGTGTGCTACAGGTAACACTAGCTTCTTTCTCATTTATTTGGTATAATGTGACTTATCCACTATTGTGTTACATTAACGGTGATGAGTTTTATTTCCGTCTTCATTGTCTTCTCAGTGAAATTGAGCTGATTATTTTCTTTTGTAGGCTACAAAGTGGAGGCCGTTGTGTGGGACAAGTGACAGTGTCATGCGAGACTTGAAATATGTTGCGAGCCATGCTGTAGTTTCGAAGTACACGACACATGAACATCGGGAGTTATCAAGATCATGGTTGATACTCTTGTCAAAATCATGGTTGATACTCTTGACCTTTGCCCAAGGAATGGATCCTCTGAAAAGAGAAACTGAAATCCATATTGAAGAAGAAAATCAGTACATGCATTTGTTCTTTAATTTGAGTCATTCAATAGCTGGTATTCACTTTCTGTTGGTTGATGGTACATTTTCTCCTGCCAGTGATGAACAAATAGAAAATGAGAGAATCACCAAGGCTAGATTAGAAAATTGTGATATAGATGGAGAAAGGTATGCAAAAGTTGGAAAATTGTCTCATGATGATTCTGTGTGTACTGCGATGACAACTAACAGCTTCTTTGATAGCTCGATGGCTTCTGAAGTCCACGAAATTGACGCTTTCCATGCTCTGATTCCTTCTTCTGCCATATGGCTGATACGCGAGTGTTTGAAAGTTCTGGAGACATGCTTAGGAAATGATGAAGGTATATCAAAATTTCTTTGCAAGTTGGTTTCTCCTAGCGGCATAAGTGTATCTAGTGGTCTTGCTAGTTCTAGTAGAGATCCGAGTACTAGCTTATCACCTCAATGCGGCAATATACAAACCAATCTTAGCTTGAATAATGTTGGTGACCCGAATGGGGCGGTTCAGGCAGATGTTAGCGCTGACTGTAGGATAGTATCTCGTAACTCTTCCGATCCGACGAAGAATGCATCAGGAGGACGTATACTTGGTTTGTGTGATTGGCCGGACATCCACTACGATGTAAGCTTTCAGGCCATATCAGTCTATCTACCGTTACACCGATTACTTTCTTTACTCATACAAAAAGCATTAAGGATGTGTTATGGAGAATCTTCACTGCACCATGGAGTCAGTGTTAGACTTGAGAACCCACAGGCCGACTTCTTCAGCCATATTTTAGGAGATTTCCATCCTTGTGGATTTTCTGCGCTCGTTATGGAGCATGTTCTTAGGCTAAGGGTGTTCTGTGCCCAGGTTATTGCTGGAATGTGGAAGAAGAATGGGGATTCTGTTTTAGTGTCTTGTGAGTGGTATCGGTCAGTTCGTCGGTATGTGAAATTAAAGTTTTGTTGTCATGCAGTCTTGTAGGTCATTATTTACTCGCATGTTTCTCATTCTACGTGTGTCCATTTACAGGTCAGAACAAGCACTTGAGCTTGATCTATTTCTCCTGCAATGTTGTGGTGCGTTAGCTCCTGCAGATTCTTATGTTAATAAGCTTCTCAGTCGATTTGGGCTCTCGAGCTATCTTTCACTAAACCCCGATATTACAAATGAGTATGTAACTGTTATCCTATTACCGCTAACTGATTTGAGTACATGGTTTAATAGCTCTGCAACATTCAAACTGTCAATTTATCTCCTACAATATGACTGTCTCTTAATTTGATAGATCTGGCTTGAAAGTAGAACATGCATATTGTTTTTAATTAATTGTATTACTCTGTAACTTTTCGCAGCTCTTAGTAATTTATTGCTAAATGGTCAAGTCAGAATGACTAGCATCTAAAGCTTTTACTATTGTCTGATCTTGACATGATTTTAATCATA
>JABAYD010010108.1:0-19816 GCA_014822095.1 Diplotaxis tenuifolia
AATTTTTAAAATTTAGAACCTTTGCTTGGTTCTATTATTGGAGGTCTTAAAATCTGTACAAGTATCTAAAATTTTTTTTTGATTACGTTTAGATAAAAAATGATTTAGATATCAATTCATGGTTCTATTGTTGGAGATGGTCTTAGCAACAACCATTCAATCACAAAAAACAATCATCCAGTCAATAAAAGATACAATCGAAACTCACAACGAAGTACAGAGGAGTGAGCTTACCTTGTTTACAATTGATTCGGTTAAGAAAAGGAGACCGCAATTGGGCGGATAGATCGGAGAAGTGAGAGAGAACAGATGCGATACGCTGCGAGGAGGTGGTTGAAATTGGCAGAGAACACAGTGTGGAGGTCGGTGTGGTCTCCTAAAGTCGGCGTCGCGAGAAAGAAGGAGAGAAGATAGGCGAAGAAAATGAAGTCGAGAGTTCACGCGTTGTAACTCTCCCCCATTCGGTCTTCCTCCCTTTACGCGGTGTGTGTCCTTAAGGACGAGAATTAAACGTCGTCTAATTAACAAACGTTTGCTTCGTCTCTAACTCACTTTTGTTTAAAAAAATTAATAATTAAAGGTTAAGGGAGGCATTAAGGATACCAATAATGTTGCTCTAAGGTCAACTGGCCTAGCCAAATGGAATAAACATTAACCACGTTCAAATTGTATTAATTATATTATCCCATTTTATACGAATACACTAATAACTAATTTAGTACTTGCTTATCAGACTTCTTTATTTTAACTTCCTTGAAAGTAGTAGTACACACGTATTCACATGCCATGCATATGTATTACTATTACTATTATATAAAGGGGACTTACCATAACTTAAGCTCGCTCACATATAGAACAACAAGTCTCGCCATACTCACAATGGCTGCGGCTAATAACAAACTGATCATCCTCGTGTTGCTCATCTGCATGCTTCCTCACATCATCTTTACCTCGGCGTCAGCAAAAGGCGTTGACACGAAGGCCTACGTGGACTCGTGGTGCCGCGCAACCCCATACCCGAACCAGTGCGTCCTGTCGCTGACTCCTTCTGTGCGTTCACAGGCTATCCAAAGTCCGCAAGAACTGGTCCTACTCGTGCTTAAAGACAGCCTCAACCTAGCCAACAACACAACGGCGTTCTTAACAGAGTTGGCGCACCTGAAGAGGCTGAACATTGTAGAAGACTATTTGGTTCAAGTCTCCGTGTCTCTGTTGACACTTATCTCGGAAATTCTGAGCGCCACAATAACGTCTGTGACCAAAGGAGGTGTAAGAATCGAATACGCCAAAAACCTGCAGAGGTTGACAAGCGCAGCTCTCAAAGAAGCGGAGAGTAAGTTCCAGTACCAGGGGCGGAGGCTGAGCAAGTTGGAGGCTACGATTAAAGAGAAAGTGGAGAATGTTCGGGAAACCACAAGCAATGCCGTCACCATCGTCCAGAACTACGCTCCTAAGTAGTGAGCCAGAGAGGCCCCTCATGACCGTTGCCTCAAGTAATTATATATTGTCTTTTGATCACACATATATACATACATATAGTGCCTTAATTTGCTGTTTTCTACTTGTTGATCTTGTCCTATATATATTCTCTGTTTGATTACCTATAAATAAATAAATAAATAAACAAGCATATTGATAAGCTTTTAAATTCAAAACCAACCCTTACGAGTCTTTTTGTTAGCATCACTGAATCTTCGAGTTTTGCATTAGACCTTGTGCTTCTCGTATGGGTGCGCCTAGCGCAGCATGCAGCACTTTTTTCTTAATCTACAATCCATGGTGCCAAGAGAGGTTAACAGTAGCTGAAACTAGACTCCTTACCTACAATGAAAATATTCTAAGTACCTCTAATTTGAAATACCCAGTTCCCATATAATACAATATATGTGTTTGGACCTAAAAAAAAGTTTAAAATATTATTCTTAATAAACATTTGGTTAAAAATATATTTACATATGCATGATTGAAAGTATTTGTCTATACGACGTAAAATAGTGATGCCGCTTTAATAAACTGGTATTTGGCTTTGTATGTGTTCATGAATGGATAAAGATACATAACTTATAAGAGCATCATTATTGGCACTTCTTAGCCATGTTTTAGCATTTATTGGTCCAAAATTAAATAAAAAACACTGATATATGTTTAGGACATCCCTAAGCAAGTACATTTTGGACTGGTCCTTAATGCCACGTGGAGCATAACAAGTGGGCGTAAGAAGTAGTGTAGGGTTGACGCTCGATCTCCTCTCATTCACTCTCTATTCTCTCCCGAGCCGAAGGCGATCCCACCGAAGAGTGACCGGCGATTTCATCTCTATATCGATATCTATTCTTCCTTTTGCTCACTCGAGATCGATTTTTCGTCCCAACAAATATTGTTTGCCGATTCGAATCGAATTAAGGTATACTTTCGTCGGTTTTGAGATTTAGAGGATTCGGTTGCTTTGTGTAGGTTTAGTTTTGATTATGTGATTATCTTTTGTGATAGTCCGCCGATCTATGTCCGGCGATCTATGGGTTTAGTTTAATTTTTTTAGATATTTGACTTTCGTAGATTTTATTAAGGACCTACCAATAATCTACGCATTTAAATTTGTTCCTTAATTATGTCCTTACTATTAAAAGTGAATAAATAATGCTACGGACTTTTACATTTGTCCTAGCAATAAGGATGCCCTAATAATGTCAAGTATACTATTAGAGTAGTGTGAAAAACGTGTGTGTATTTACCTAAATATCTCTGTTTTTGTAGATGTTTTTCACTTGTATATAAATTATATTCTGTATTTTGTATAATCTGAATTTAAAATAAATCTAATGATATTTTATAATTTAGTTTGGTATATATTTACAATTATATAAATCTTATTCATGATGTTTTTTTATATATAAATGTATTATACATACAGAATTTGTATTATATGTATGAATAAGAAATTATACACTCTGATTTTTTTTTTTTCCATTTTTCAATAAATTGTTAGGTCCGAACGCACCCATAGCATCTAACGAATTTCAAAACAAGGTACAAAATTAACCAACATATCATGTACAAATGGAATTTAAATGTGTGCAGCTGCTTCTTTTTGGGTTTTTCTTCGTTTCGCTGAATTTGACTCGTTCCGAGATAGTTTTATCTTTACTTATTCGTAATGTGTTCTAGTTTTATTCTATCGTCGAATTTATCTCTCGTTGTTATTTTCTTATCATTGATTACGGCTCTTGTTGTAGTTCGTTTCAGTCCGGGTTTTTATTTTTAATATAATTAGATGGTGTTCAAAAAAAAAATGTGTGCGGCTTTTGTTTAGGGACGTTGAAAACGACTTTGACGGCCACGAGATTCCCCCCCCTTTCTTCTTCTCCGTTGCATATCTGTCGCACCCATTGGGTCAACACATCAACCCTCACTTCACGTGTAGCTCCTCTCTTCACATTATAATATCTACCATGCATAACCATGTATATATATATATATAAAAATATATTTAACATTTGATTATGTTTCCATAACGTAGATCTTGTTATACATGTATGAAACAATGGTTGATATCTCTGATCATAATTAAAACGAAAGTCGAGTCCGGTCAACTTGTATTCTATACTATATTCCATTTTATACGAATACAACTTATAATTAATTTAGTAAGCTTCGATGAAAGTATAGCTAGCTCAAATGATGCTAAGTCCAGCTCATCCACATCGATTCATGTGCCATGAATATGTATATGTAAAGAGGACTTGTAAGCAGTAAGCTCACACATAGAACAAGACTCGCATCGCATCAGTTTCCCATATATATTCACAATGGCTGCGGCTAACAACAAACTGATCATCCTCATGTTGCTCATCTGCATGTTTCCTCACATCCTATTTTCCTCAGCGTCAGCAAAAAAACATGGACTAGTAATATCAGCAAGTATCAGCTACTTCAAGTGTCTAGCTGTTAGATTTCCAGATCATCTTACCTGTCGAAGATCATAGAAAATATAGTCGTTGCGAATAACAACCTGTGACATATATACGATCTGCTGACAAGGACATGATCCCGAACAATACATAGTTGAGGCAACGGTCTGTACTTATAGCAGACTGGGTTAAACAAGCATCGATAAGCTTTTAAAAAAACAAACTAACCCTTGCGAGTCTTTTCGTTAGCATCACTGCGTCCTCGAGTTTTGCATTAGACCCTGTGCTTCTCTTACTGCTGAGCTAGCAGCATGCAGAACTATCTTCTTAATCTATAATGCAGTGCCAAGAAAAGCAGAGAGGGAGAGAGAGAGAGAGAGAGAGAGAGGGAGAGAGGTTAACATTTTGGCTGAAGGTAGACTCTCTCTATCTTCAAAAAAACGACGTTCAGATCATATATAATGTAATATTCAACGTACCTCTATTTTGTCTTTGTTGAATCTGTGGTCTTTTGGTAATCTCCGGTAATCTTGTGTCAGCCTAATGCATTCTTCTACGCTTTCCGGAGAAACAAAACCAAGTGCCACCTTAATGCATGACTGTTAACAGACAGAGAAACAGTGAAAGAGAAAAGAGAGGGCAGATCCAAATAAAATAAAAATAGTTTACAAGTCTCTTGATTCATAAACATGTTTCAATCAGTTGCTTACCTGTCTGTTTCTAACTTGGTAAGGACAACCTGCAGGGATGAAAACAGCTTCGCCGAGATGTTGTTCAAATGTCCATGGTTCTATACCTGCATATGAAACAAACAAAAAAAGTCACCTATCAACCAATCAGCTCGTAAAGATACTAATGTTTTAGTCTAAACCAGAATCTTACCGTATTCCTCCTTGAGCTGTTTCTTCTGACTTTCACTCAAGAACATAGTCTGGTCAAGAATTGGGTGATCTACCTGCAATAAACACACAACAATCAATTCTAAATTTACCAATGCGACACATTTGTAGATATGTATGTGATGATACATACATATTTTACAGGTTCGTTATCCATGTGATGAAACTCATCCTTGTGCCTTTTCAAATACTCAATAAGTTTTGGAACATCCTCTCTTCGAAAGATGTCCCACACAGCACCACCGTGCAGAGTCTCTGAACTCTCATTGGCATTGCCTTTATTTTCTGTTGGAGCATCTCGTTTCTGCTCTTCTATGGATTCCGCAACAGGTCGTGGGGGACTATCCTCTTCATCCCACGGGGGGTTGAAGGAAGTGTTGGCATCATTAGTCCGTTCTCCACCGTGGGACCATCTTCACTTGGGTACTTTGGAGATAATATCTCTGTCTTCAAACATATGTCATTATAATTCTCATCTGCCTCTGGAATATGATCTGACTCCATAACAATAGGGCAAGACCCTTCCACTGTATCAGCTCTTTCAATATTAGTACAGTCACCTGTAACTTACGTAATATTTCTTTCAGTAATATATAACTCTCTTATACACAAAAAATGCGAGAGAGATTATTGCAATACCTTTTGAAACAAACACTTCATCAACTTCTTGTGAGCCGGACGGTCTTGAACTGACATCTGATGGTTCTTCGTTAGCTGTCTTGTCCTTCTCTAAAGCTTCCCCATTCTCACGTTCACTGGCTTCTGTTTGTTGACCACCCTGTTGTTTACGCAACTGTGCTTCTGCATAGCGTTTCTGCTCTCTCTTTATCCATTGGTAGTGCCTGGGAGATATATCCACTTTATCTGTGTGCGTCAGCACATTGACCTAACTCACCACATTAGAAGGGAAAGAATGAAAAAGCTGAATCAGAAAGTACAGATCCATGGTTATATATCTACGAAGATTTGAGAAAGTATGAGAAGAAATGGGTGGGTGCACGTACTGAATCAGTAATATCCCAATGCAGTTTTGTCACTGAATCTCCTCTATTAAGCTCTTCGGGGAAACCGTATGCAATGTCCATTTTGGGTCCAAGATTTCGCTTCATAAATCTTTCGCGAGGTCTTGTTGAGAGGTTCAAGATACCAGACTTTGGATCAGTATAATCAAAGAAAGGCAATGCAGAGATAAACTCAGCATTATGCCTTGGAAGACGCTTTTCAAATGAAGATGATGGAGGCCAATCCTTCAATCTCAACATTTCTGGCCAACCATTTCGATGCATTCGCCCTTTTAAGTAGCCATCAAAAAACTGATGAAGATTTATTTCAACCTACAAGAAAAAGGGTATGGTAATGAGTTTTACTGTCTTAAGAAAGTAAGTACACATATAATCTGGTTGACTAACCTCAGACCAGTCCAAGCAATCCACAGCTCTCACACTTTTTGCCTCTCCTCTGCATTTAGCCTTTGGATCCATATCCCTACAAGCTCTCCACATAACCATTGGTTCCCAACTTAGTCTGAATGTCTTCTCAAGAACATTTCTGACTGTGACAGGTTCTGCCCTCCTCCAATGCGACTGAAAATGATCAATATCGTCTTCAACCAGATCAACAGCACTCGGAGAGTATAAGAAGTTATCATGACCATTTTTCCTAGAAGCAGCCTGCCTTCTAATGGCAACAGTGCATGAGGAACATTTATGAGTATTACCCACATCTTGTGGCTTAAACTGCAGAGTGACTTCCTCTGCATTAGTTATCAGTTTTTGGACCTCGTCAGATTCGCACAAACGACTCAAATCCAGTGTTGAAGTACCACAGCCACCAAGCTCTGTTGGAGGGCATGGAATGGTACCGTCAGAGTTAAGCTTCCAATCAAGTTTTCCTTGACGTGCTTGGGTTCTGTATTCATTTCCTGTCACTTCTGCGTTTTTCTCCCCATCACTGTCTGGATCGTGGAAGCCCTCTCTTAGTTCCTTGCAGCAAGAAAGACATATATGGCATGAACAATCTGGGTCCTGACAGCTTCTGTGAAAATTGGTGATGAAAGTGCGGCAGAGATCACTGTCGTACAGGGGTGAAGAGATTGTAAACATACAAGGAAAGGAATCATAAAAGAAACAGGGCTAACCAATAATATTTCATGCTTTATTCAATATGCAAGGTATTCACTTGTTCTGGATAACCAACGTCGCTTAAAGAAGAGAGAACTATTAAGAAGTAATCCCAAAAATGCCGAAAGTCACATTGCTTGAGATGTGAAGCTTATCTAAACTCAAATGAAGATAAAATAAAACTCATATGGAACTAGTTAATAAGATCATAATTTCATTTCGTGTAATGTGAAGCTCTGATGTGAAGCTTGAGAGCTTGAGATGTGAAGCTTATCTCATATGCAGTAATTAGTGTGGTTCTATTGGTATGTCACATTGCTCTGACAGTGTGGTTCTTGAGATGTGAAGCTTATCTAAACTCAAATGAAAATAAAATAAGACTCATATGGAACTAGTTAATAAGATCAAAATTGACATATCAAGGGAACATTGATTGACATATCAAGGGAACATTTTAATAAGATCATAATAAGGTCAACCTAGCAGGTTTAAAAGAAAGAGAATTTGTTTTTAAAAGAAAAGGTTCTGAAAGGTTTACCAAAGTATGCGTTCACTTCGATCAAGCTCGCACCTAATAACATAAGTTTCCGTCACAGGGACTCCTAAAACAAAACAGGTTTGTGAGTGGAAAACAGAAACAAAAGAAGAAATGAGTCGACATCACAAGTGAGTCCCATATATACCTCTAATCGCTGTTTCAATCTCGAGTTCACGTTTCTGCTCTTCATAAATATCCCTAAGAACAGGAAGGACTTTAACTAATAGGTACTGCAACTGCTTGAGCTTCACATTCTCGTCTTTTTCACTTTGTTGCTGAGATTCAACACAAATAAGAATGTATAAGACATTTAATCTCAACAGACCATTAATCTCAAGCCTCCTCCTTTACCTTGACAAGCAAAGGTTCACGCAAACAAGCTCTGCAGTTGCAATTCCCCAAACAGAAAGGACAAGCAGCTTCAACTTCCTCACGCTTTCTCTCTGGATACCTTTTAGAGAAATTACAGTTACAGATTCAACTTCTTATGACACTTCTTATAAAGTAAAATACTTTATTACCATCTACAGATACACTCGTTGCAATAGCGCTTCTTGATACATAGTGAACAGAAGACAAGATCACTCTTACTACTCATCATAATCTTACACTGATGACAAGTCAAACCATTATACTTTCTTTTCCCTTCAGACCCATCATCCTGCAAGAATAAAATAATACATGTCACCTTTTTATTAAAAAAATCCATATCCCTCCAAAATAGAAGTAAAACATCATTTCACCTCCAGTTCAAAAGCAACATAAAAATAAAAAAAAAGAACCTCCTTGTCGGGCGTAGTAGTAGATCTTCCGACAGAGCTCGAAGATCTTCTGGTCACAGTATCGTCGTCCTCTTTCTTCCTCCTCTGACCTAATTCGCTTCTCCTTCCTTTTCTCCATACTCTCTCTTTCTCTCTACAGTGTTCCGCCTTCCTAGGGTTCCTAACCCGACACCACCGGAGATTCTCGTCGATCCATTTTTCACCCATCTATCGCCGTTGTCAATTTTTACCACAGTAAAAGAACAAAGAGAACCAGAAATTACCACAGTTTAACTGGCTTCAATCTGGGCCACGGAAACTGGGCCTAATTGCCTCCACGATTAAATCTTGGCCAAATCTTCAAAATACTCGCCTCAAACTAAAATAACCAAAATAACATTTTTTATTCTGAAAATTTTCAGTTCTTTTAATTTTTTCAAATCGGAAATTTTTTATCCAAACTCCCACTACTCAGCTCTAAACAAAAAGTCTACGGATAGTTAACACAAAGATAAAAATAAATAATTTATAAAACATTTTAGTACTATTTTTATCATTTTTATTTTTAAATGGTAAATTTGTGACAAATAAATTTTTTAGTGCTATCCTAGTATTTTCTCTTAAAAATATTCACATTGTTTAGTTTTAATTTAAGCAAGCAAGAGAAAAAATACTAAGATAACACTAAAAAAGATTTTGTCGCAAATATAGCAATTAAGAATGAAAATGACCAAAATAGCACTAAAATATTTTATAAATTATTTATTTTTACCCCATGGTTTAACTAATTATAATTTTTTTGTTTAGAGTTGAGGAATGTGGCTTTGAAAAAAGTATTTTCAATTAAAAAAAATTAAAAAATTAAAAATAAAAAATGTTATTTTGGTCATTTTTGTTTGAGAATAAGACAAAAATAGCACTAAAAATTTTTTTGTCACAAATATACCACTTAAAAATAAAAATGACAAAAATAGCACTAAAATGTTTTATAAATTATTCATTTTTACCTTTAGGTTAACTAATCCTAATTTTTTTTGTTTAGAGTTGAGGAGTGGGGTTTGTGGAAAAGGTTTCCAATTTGAAAAAAATTAAAAAACTTAAATTTTTTTTTAAAAAAAAGTTATTTTGGTCATTTTAGTTTTTGAGAGTTATTTTTATGACATAAACTTAGAAAAGTGTTATTACGAAGATTCGCTGTTTTTTGTTTTTGAAGACTATTTTTGAGAGAAACTAAAAAAAATGCTACTTTGGAGATTTGCCATTTACATAATGTTCATTGTCATTCGAGAACAAAGAGGTTCCATGGTCTAGCGGTTAGGACACTAGACTCTGAATCTAGTAACCCGAGTTCAATTCTCGGTGGAACCTATCTTTTTTCCCTCCCTCTCCGGCCAATCTTTCTATCCCCGGCGAGTTTATAATAACCCTAAATACACAACGCTGGCCACCAACAGCATTCTCTTCTTTATTCTTTTCATTTTCGGAACATGGAGATAGAGATGGTTCCTCCTCCTACTACACAGAAGATCGAGGAAACAGTGAAGGGAATACTCAGAGAAGCTGACATGGACCTCATGACTGAGTTCAAGCTCCGCACCTCCGCTTCTTCTATCCTCGGCTTCGACTTATCAGGGACCGATCACAAGAAGCTTGTCAGAGACGTTCTTGAAGCCTTTCTTCTATCCAATCCCGACGACGAAGAGGCTGTTCAAGAGACCGCTTCAGCTTGTAGTGAAGAAGAAGAACGATTTATTTGTAAGGTTTGTGATTTCGAACTTGGATGGTGTTAGCTCTGTTTATCGAATGTTTTGTGTTGATCTTTAACTCTCTCTAACAGTTATCGAAGAAGCAAAATGCGACGGTCCATAAGTACAGAGGCCAAGCTTTTCTATCCATTGGGGAGGGTTGTTCTCTGGACAATGGAAAGCCTTTCAGAGGTAACTTTAGAGAACATAACTCTGTGTCTTCCTGTTTTAGATTCTGCAATTTAATGACTAGTTTTGATTCTAAATCTATGACTGCTTTGTCTCTTCTTGTCTTGATTCCGAACTTTATGAGTACTTTCGAACAGAACTTTGTGTCTTCTTGTCTTAGATTCTGAAGCTTATAAGTACTTCTTGTCTTCACGGACTCTTCTTTTGCTTTATACTTGTTCCAATGGTCTTTTTTGCAAAAAAACAAAAAAAAACAAAAAACGTTTTTTTTCCTCTGCTTGGCTGAGAAGCTTTCGACTCTATCAGGTGTACATTTGTCAGCTAACCAATGGTCTGTGATCAAGAAGAATTTTGAAGCCATAGAGGAAGGCATTAAGCAGTCCGAATCAAAATTAAAGTACGGATGGTGTCAAGATTCATGTTGGCATTGTTACCTTTAGTATGTCTTTAGTCTGCTTATCTCTTGGTTTTACACATTATGCAGATCTGAATCAAAACAAAACGGAGATACGTCTAAGCCTGTGGAGAACAATAATACCACTTGCGAGTTTTCTATCATTGAGACTTCACGTTTTGATGGGAGGAGTTATCTTCGCTGGGCATCACAGATGGAGCTTTTCTTAAAGCAACTGAATCTTAGTTATGTTCTCTCTGACCCCTCTCAAGCTGATGCTACTGGAAAAAACTGGTTGAAAGATGATTACTTATGTTACACTCACTTGTTGAACTCCTTGTCTGATCATCTACACAGTCAATACTCAAAAAGATTCAAGCATGCCAAAGAACTGTGGGATGAGTTAAAGTGGGTGTACCAGTGTGAGGACTCTAACTCAAAGAGGTCACAGGTGAGAAAGTACATTGAGTTCAAGATGGTTGAAGAGAGACCGGTTCTTGATCAAATCCAAGACTTCAACAAGATTGCTGATTCCATAGTGAGTGCTGGTATGTTTCTAGACGAGACGTTTCATGTCAGTACCATCATCTCCAAGTTTCCACCGTCTTGGAGAGGGTTTAGCACACGGTTGATGGAAGAGGAGTTTTTACCGGTTTGGATGTTGATGGAACGAGTCAAAGCTGAGGAGGAGGGACCACAGAGAGTTACGTATAGACCAGCAACAGGGTCTTGTCTGATGGAGAGGATACCACCGAGTCTTGGAAGGGGGTCTCAGAGTATAGGTTGGAAGAGGAAAGAGCCTGAGAGAGATGGGAGGGTGAGTGTAGTCTGTGATAACTGTGGGAGGAGAGGACATCTTGCGAAGAATTGTTGGGGTAAGACACTTGAAGAGAGAGCTTTAGGGAAACCCAACCGGGTTGCTTTTGCATCCACTGCACATTTGGGTTCAGAGACTCAAGCAACAGCCAAGAATGATAAGGAGTAATATAAACAGTTTTATATATGTATGGATTACAAGAGGAAGCTGAGAATCAAGATCCATTCCAAGAGGATCTCAGATCCATCAGCTAACCAAAGGTGAATCTTCTGAAACAGCCCTTCATATGCTTCTTCATTTGTCAATTACTACCATTTCAAATGTAATCTTAGTGTAAAGATCCTTTATATTTGCTTACAACACTACCAAACAGTTTTGTTCATAGATTCAACTCAGCTATTATACTCAATGTTAAAAATAAGTCGGTCGGTGGTAGTTAGGCACTTTAGGGTTATTGTTTAGGCAAGCATTTAGACCGATTTTTTTGACGATTATCCGGTAACGTGTTACCCACTCCAACAAGATTCTCCCGTCTGAATCTGTGAAAGAAAACGCTTAGGTATATAGAGATAGAGATGCTATATATATATATATAGAGTGGTTCGAGAGATACCAAATATGAAGTGGTCAAGGCTTGTATTCTTGAAGAACTCATAGACGAGTAGACTTTCTTGTCCATCCAAGCAGAATCCTAAAAGCCTAACAAGATTTCGATGTTGAAGTTTTGCAACTAATCGTCTCCTTGTCCTGATTTCATTGACAATCTTTTCACAGCTATCTCTTCTCCAGAATCAAGAACACCCCAATGATCATCATTGAAGACACATTTTCAGATGATCTCAAAGTATCATAACGCAAGAAACAATCAATCAAATCACACCTTATAAGCTGCACCGAAGCCACCTTCTCCAAGCTGGTTATCAGGATGGAAATCATTAGTTCCAACTCTTATGGTATCATAATCTAGTTGCAATAGTGATTGCATGTCTTTAATATTGTCGTCTCTTTGTTTTCTTCTTCTTGCCAATAAGACGTAAAGACAGGCTACGATTATTGCAAAACCAACAACAGAGCCAACTGTGGAGAGAATAATCTTTACTTTGTCTTCTCCTCCCACTGCCAACATCAAAAAACTTTTTAAAAAACAATCGAGAAAGGAAACTTGAAAAACACGAAACTAATAATGCAAGAGTATTTTGTTTGACCTGGTTTTCTTCTTTTTTATTATTGAACTAAATTGGAAAGTCAAGTTATCAAGGATACTCTCGAGTATCTCGACTATGGTCTCTATATGTCTCTTAGCAGCCTCTTTTTACTCTTCCGCCTGCTTTGTCGTCTCGCTTACATTATTGGCAATCTCTCCAGAATTCACAATGAAGAAGTCTTTCACCATCACTTTCAAAAGTTCTATTAGAGGAGTATATTTGATATATCTATCTCAATTTCAAAAAGATCATGTCATACAATTTAAGCCTAGTGAGACTTTTACTAACCCAACCATTTTGAATTTTGTGTGGTTATCTTGAGATGATACTAATTCAACTTTAGACTTATCTATACTTATTTTCAGATACTTTTAGATTAAGTTTTGTTTTTCTTATTCAACTCTTATTCATTTTCTTATTCATTTTCTGACAAATTTCTTCTAATCAAAAGAAAAAAGAAGAAGAAAAATTCTGAATCTTTGAGTTTCAAAAAAAAAAAAATCTGAATTCTCATAATTATGTATTGGATTTATTATATTTTTCTTATAACTATTTACTTTTCTCTATGATTATCATCACAATGATGTATCTTTGATAACTCGCTCATATCTATACTATTAAAACACAAGACCTTTTTTTAGGCGCCCTTCAATTTTGTAAGTATTTACGATATATTGCCTCTAGAACATTTTAAGTGTATGGTTTTCATTTAATTCGTTATTTTCACTAAACAATAAAATCCAATGGAATATTCTTATTCTTGCAACAATATTGTTCTTATCTATCATTAACAACTCGGATAAATCCTACCTAAATGTAACAAAACAATTATTTTTTGTAATTTAATAAATTTCTTTTCGAATATACTATAGCATATTCTTATGTTTAACTGATTTATATTATTATTTTTAAATTTATTTACAGTCTAATCAATACTATATGAATCTCGAACAACACAGCAAAATACAACCATTCGAAAACGTGAGTTGTTTTTTTTATCAAAAATCCTTCATGGATGCGCTAATAAAAGTTATTTATATTGTTTTGGGGCATTTTTCTCTTGTGTTTCATGTATGTTTTTCTCTCTAACCTGAAGGTTGTTACCATCATTTCAAATATGTTTATCATAATCCTTAGATCTCTGAATTGATTGTCCATTGTATCTCTTTTGCAGAAATCTTCCTAGCAACAGTAGTAACTAGTGCTTGATGTTGCCTACTGCATTCACTCATTTTACTGCCTCTTGCATACATCAGAAACTGGATGATACTCATCCACTCTCTCCTTTCATACTTGGGTTTTTAGTATAAGAATGATGTTGTTTTTAAGTTGATATAAGTTAACAAGACCGCTTTAAATTTGCAGATCCTTGCCACTGTTTTATTTAAAACCTATGTCTTTTATTTAATTTATTTTTCAAAAAATCTTTTTAAATCCATCAAAAACTATTTTAAATTCATTTTCCCTTTTCACCGTAATTAATTAAGATGTCATTGGGCATTTAAAATAGATGCTTTATTATCATCACGAAACCATATTTCTATGAGATCATGTTCATTATTACAACAATGTTAGTATTTTGAAGCTATGATTCCATTTCAGTTGTGAAGGTGGTGGAAGTGTGAAGCTCGAGGATGAAAGTTGGTTGCCGAAGAATGAAGGTCGGATCTTAAACCAGAAACATCAAGAGAGAGGAGGAAAAAGAAGATGAAGAAAAGCCGGAAAGAAAGAGGAGGTGGAGTGCAAGAAGCAGTTGGTGCGGCGGAAGATTAAAGGCGGTAGCAGTTTAATCTTTATGATGGCGGAGGAAGATTGACGGTGGGAAGAAGAGGTAAGCTTTAGGTTTAGTTTTTTGGTTATTTTTTTTTTAATTTGTTTTTTAACCAATTTTATTGGTAAACGAATAAATGTATTTCAAAGATTTTATATTGTTTTTGATATATATATATATAATCAAAGAAATAAATCTTGGAATGGAAGATACACAACCAATATTTTTTTTTGTTGGTTTCCAATTCAAATGATTATTGACTTGGAAATATCTTAAACATTTAATCGATACTCCAATTCAATTTTTTTTTATTGTTTATAAAATTAAATCTTAAAAAGTTGCAGATTGGAACAATATGAAAATAAAATATTGTGAATCAGTAACTATAAGGAATATTCCAAAAAATATTTTTGATTAACCGAATATTTTTGAGATCCCTATCGTAACCTACATCCTTTTAATATATATATACTACCATCTAAGCTATTGTGTACAAAATATCGGCTAAAGAGGTAAGGTTTGAATCGAAAGGGTGATTGTCATTTTAGTAAAACTGGTGGATCTGAGTGGGATGTGGGGATGATGGGAAAAGCTGAAGAACATTACTGTTCATAGAAGACTGACAATATCTGGGTGTTTTTGAAGTCATTTGATCTGTTATCTTTTTTTTTTATAATTGCTCAAGATTTGTGTGCTCTTAACAAGATTTCACTTCTGTTTTCTGGAAACTCCAAAAAATAACATTGAGTTTGTTTCTTTCTTTTTGCTAAAGACATTCAAGTTCTTTTTATGGACTTTGATATGATATCATAGTTTTAGTTATAAAAACCATTCCTATTAGTAAGCATTATATTTTAAATAAGAAAAAAACTTAGAATTGTTTTTTTATTATATCTTTCTGGTTTGCAAATCCAAACAAACAGAAAATCTCAGAATTTGAAATAGCATCTAAGTTCAATATTGTATGTTTTTCAGTTGTATAATGTGAGCTATGTCACGTATGCAATTAAATTCGACCAATCATAATATATTTTTTCGCCATGTCACTTATCCATTTTTCGTGTTAGGCTTTTTTTTTGATCCATTCTGGTTAATTTGGCTGGTCGATTAATGTCACAGTTAGTTTCTTTATCACTTCTCCACGACTTCTCCGCTATCTTTAGTCGCCAAAACCTCCCATGATCTCTCCAAAACCTTAATCAACGCCGTCTGTGCAACGGAGACCTGGCAAGTCACCAACCCTCGTGCTCACCGCCGGAGAAGTCTCCGATAGACGGTCAACAAGACGCTTTTGTTAACAGCAGTTGACCCGACGATGAATACGACCCAATGATTCGGAACCGTTGGCCGGAGACTCGTAGTGGATTTTTGTACCGGTCTCGCGTCGGAGCTTGGAGACGATGTGGCCGTTTGAACCGATATGAATCTTAGGTTTGTACATCTTCTGAGTTCAGTTCCCTGTAATATGTTGAACAGGTGGTCCAGGAAGTGGGAAAGGTACACAGTTTGCCTATATCGTTGAACATTTTGGTTACACACATCTGAGTGCTACGAGACCTTCTTAGAGCTGAAATCAAATCAGGATCTGAACATGGGTACGTTTCTGTCATTATGCTTCTCTAAATCGTTTATTGTAAATGCTAGGACTTGGTTTATGTAATTGTTTTGCTCTTGAAAATGGTTTTTTTTTTTTTTTTTGCAGAACTATGATACAGAATATGATTAAAGAAGAGAAGACTGTACTTTCTAAGGTTACAATCAAGCTTCTGCAGAAAGCAATTCAGGAAAATGGGAATGACAAGATCACCTTAATAGCAAACACCCTAAGGAAACCGAGATCATGCAGGGACAGCAGAAGCCGCAGATCTCTTTGAACTATAACTACAACAGCAATAGTGTTGTTCAAGATGAGGCCCCAAAACATAACTTAGTGTCAACTGGTCTGAGACTATCTGATGACAACGATGAGAGAAACTCTTCTGTAACTTCTGCAAATGGAAGCATCACAACTCCTATGTTTCAGTCACTCGATGACAGTATCAGATTGGACTTCGATAGACAGAAAAACGAGCTTGATCAGTATATCATATTCATGGTACTAATTCTATCCGCAAATCTTTTTGTTTTTTCTTATATATATATATATATATGTATTTAATACAATCTTCTTCTTTGGAAACATGGGGATCAATTGGCGAAGGGTGTGAGAGATATAAAACAGACATGTCAGATCTTTTGTTGCGGCCTTAGAGAAGGATGTGTGGAAGAAGCTTCGAGAGAAAGACCAAGAGATTCAAAATATAAACAAGAAGAAACCGAGAACTCGCGGAGAAGATAAATCTGTGGTTAATGCCTTGATGGTAAATCTGCAACAAGTGATGTTGTCGCGTGCAAATTACAACATTGCAGGAGGTTTATTAGCTGATCATTATTAAGTGGAAGAAGGGTACGGGGAAAGCGAGATTGATAATGAGGCAGCTTCATATAACTACGTTAACATCCCAGGGATGCTAAGTGGTGGTATGAGATGCAAGTCGTGTAAGGTGAAGGAGGTTTCGGTCTTACTTGTGCCTTCTAGGTACTTGAGTTTGTGTAAAGACTGTGATGTATCCACTAGTGTTTGTCCGGTTGGTCAGTTCTTGAAAACTTCTAGCGTTCAGGTCTTTTTCTCATGAGAAGAATCTAAGCAATAGAGTATGTCTTCATACTTTGGAAAAGCTAATCGTAGAGAGTAGAGAAAGATGAACATGTTTTGTATGTGACGATTATGAAAAATCTTTGCTTTTTTGCCTCTGAAACCTTATTGTACATGATTTATGATACTGCAATTTAGTAAATTCAATGAGCAAAAGATACAAACTGAGTACACGTGCGACATGTCTTAAGCAGTGTGGATTTATTAGATTTAGTGCTGAGAGAAAAAAACTTGAAATTTTACAGTAGATAATAATATACATGGTTTCTGTTAGCAAGAGGTGATATCACAAACTTAGTGAAATATATTATTTATTTAAATATAATTATATATTTTTATTTACATAATAATTTGTATAGAAATATTTATTATAAAATAATATCATAATTTTATAAAATACTAAAATAAATTGGATTGGTTTCCAACTTTCACAAATAAAAATTATTATTTTTAAACTTAGAAAAGAATAAATCAAGAATATTTTTTTTTCCATGAAAGAAAATAAGAAAATACATCGGAGACAAATTCATCCCTGTTATAAAATTTCTCTATTTTAGAAAACAAAATAAAGGAATACACTGGAAATGGTCTAAGACATAGGCGGCAACGTAAATAATTGACTTTGAGATTTCAGCTTTTTTTACCATTCTAATGTTTCAATATAATTTGAATATTCCTTTTGTTTAATAATATAATGGCTTAAAAGTATTTTTTTGTTTCAATATATAAATTATTTTTATATTTCAATGTAACTTTATACTTATTGGATATTGTGTGGCCAACTAAACTATGTAAATTATTGTGTAATTGATTAAATTATTTATATATTAAATGACAGTTTTCTAAAGTAACAATTTTTAAATATTACAGATTTTAATTAAAACTGATTACATTTTGAAACAAACAGAATAATCTATAAAGTAATTCTATATAGATATAAGGACAAAACTATAGAGTGGTTTCACCTTAAATTTCTTTCATTCTGTGCATCATCTAATTGGAAGGAAATACTAATATTATGTTACTCTCACATATTAGAAATGGTACACCTGTAACCAATTAAGGATGATGCAAGAAAGGCATAAAGATGTATTTCCATTATCACAAATATAGAATCAATCGACAACAATTAACAAAGAAGAGTTTCTATACCTTCTAATATTATAATATTTCACTATATTAATAGCTAAATCAGTTTTTTCTAGCAAAAACATTCACTCAATTTTTGGAATTTAAGCTTTTCTATCCGATGAAATTAGTAATTTGATCCCAAAAAAAGTGGTTGAACTGTACATTGTAACTGGAGAAAGAAAGAAAACAAAAATCAACTGAAGACTTTTAAGGTAAATAAACCGGAAGCATAAAAACTGGGTGGAATCATAAAAGTTTTTTTGTCTTGAGGAATCTAAAACAAATATGGTCTAATCAGTGTTGAGGAAAGAAGAAAGAAATGGAAGCCAAAAACATAATGAAAGTTTTAAAAATTTATATTTTTACTCATATTTTTTTCCAAAAAATGAATTATTATTGGAAATTAATCCAAAAAAATAATTGAAAAAACGTCCAAATAATATATAATATAAAATTATTAAAGAGTGAATACATGATATATACAACAGCAACATACAATTTATTTTCAAATATTGTTTTCATTTATAGACTCAAGAATGACTAAAAATATATATCATAAAAATATATTGTACATTTATGATAAATATTTTCAGTTACACTAATATTTTCATGATATTTCTTCTTTATAGCCAAATAGTAAACAATATAAATATCATATACACTACTAAAACATACCAGATTCTTAAAATAATAACAAAGTAAAAGTAGAATCAAGGTACAAAAATTGGAAACAACAATTTTCTGCAATTAAAGAATAAGGCAATAAAATTGTAAAAATACAAAATAAAACAAAAAATACACAGAAAAAAAATTAGTAAAATAAAATCATAATATAATCTCCATAATTTATAGTGCTCAGTTACATTAAAAAGTCCAAATTTACAACATAGTCAGATTTATTTTCACCTTGAAACATATTATCTAATTAAAATGATTCTAAAAAAGTGTCACCATGAAGAGTTCGAAAATATACGATAAATATAATACATATTGTTAAAAGTACATTATCGCTGATCACTAAAAAAAAATCATGTTATTAGTAAAAAATGAAATGACAACACATTTATTAAAACCATAGAACGACACAAAACAAGGTACTATTATATATACAAACTACAAATTAAATATGCTCAAGGCAAACACATATAAAAATGAGACATCATATTTAGATATATTTATATAAATAATTTTAAATATATTATATTCTTGATAATTTTAAAATTACTTAAAAAGAAACTAAATCATTAACAAATTAATATACAAATAAAACTAAAACAATATTTTGTAATGTCCAAATAGTAAATGAATAAAAATATATTATGTTCATAAAATAAATTTTAGATTTTAAAGACTTCTAATTCATGTAATATTACAAAATTAAAAATTTATTTATTATAATTAATATTTTACCATTAGATATATTAAAATAATATTCTTGATCCAGATTCAATTGCAAGTTTTTTAATTATTACACGTAAAAAATATGATTAAGTACCTTTTTTATTAAGGAATTTTATATTTTAATTAGGTTATTGGAGGATTTTTTTTTGTTTTCGTGAATTTATTCGAGATGAGATTCCATTCTTTTAAACTAAGATTATTTATGTTCTATACATAATTAGATTTTTTGACATAACTCTAAA
>JABAYD010010120.1:0-11896 GCA_014822095.1 Diplotaxis tenuifolia
TCATGAATTATCTATCAACTTATCGGATCATGTAATAAATTTATTCTAAGCAACCTAATGATCATCTTAGCAATTGGTTCAACTCAAGCAATCAATCAATTCAAATTTTAATCAACCTAGCAAAACCGTTTGTAGGTGATAATTCAACCAATTTCGGATTTGAGTATTTTATACAGTTATATTCAGGTTCGGATCTAGCAACAATCCTAATCAGATTCGAATTCAGAATATCTTAACCTCAATCTAGCAATTATGAATTTCAATCAAGCAATAGCATTCAGATCAAGAGAATTAAGCACACGATATGATCATTCAGATCAAAAGGGTTTTTGAGATTCAAAACCATTATGGTTTCGATTTTAATTGTTAATACAATCTCAATATGGAATAAGGAAAATATAGTATGTGCTTCTAGAAACCTAACAAACCGCTTGATCTATCAACCTAACAAAGATTCTAACTAAAACCTAATTCCATAATTTAGGGTTTCTATTATCCTAGATTTAGTGTTCATCAAAATTTTAATGGTCTTAAACCTTTATCAATCAATCAAAATTCGATGTGGGTTCTTTTAGTGGTTTCGGATTTTACCTTTTATTTTGTAAGGTTGAAATCAGACCACCAAAGAAGGAACATGAGCTGGAACGGATCGCTTATCGAATGCCTGGTTGTTGAACGCGGTCGGATCGTCTATCGGCTGGTCAAAACGCTTCTCAGATAGTCGGTACGGGTGCTGTAGCCGAGCGTGCGGGCGCGTCAGAGATCGGATTATCAAGCAGATTGTGGCAACGGATTTGTCTCGGCGAGGGCTTCGATTTGATATCTTACTCGTTTTCTGGGTCCACACGGTTTGATAGAACGACTGGTCTGAAGATGCCCCGGAATTAGGATTGTATGTGGATGTGCGGCGCACACTAAAACTGGATGTTTAGGCGCGTCGATGGTCAGATTGACAAGAAGTTTGCACTGTCGGATTCGTCTCGTCGAGAGCTTCGATTTGATACTTGATCATTTTCTGGATCCTCACGGTTTGAGAGAACGGTCTCTCTGAAGTTCCACGGCAGATTAGGATTTTTGATTTCTAGCTTTTAGAGTAGGGATTATCGTGCTGATAACGTGTTGTGGAAAAATATGATCTTATTCTCATTCATGTCTTTCTATTTATACAAGGTATAAACCGTCATAAGAGAAAGACATAAACACTATCATTTATAGATAAGGATAAATCTATATTATAATAGTACAATTTCTAGGCTCCACAGCGCGCCACGTCAACATTTTGTGGATCCCACACGTTTTTTGTTTTCAAAATGAGTGTTTGCCACGCTGACATTTTACAACGGAAGATGACTTGGCCGAGTGGTATAAGTCACCTAATTAAAAGTTTGTTCCGCGAGTTTATAGGTTTGAATCCTCTCGCCCGCATTCATTTATTTTTAAGACATTTTCTAGATTTCTGAAAGTATCCACGTATGCAACTTGTGGGCTTTACAAATAATTTTTTTTTTAAAATTTTGTCTTCAATTTTTCCTATTGGTCAGAAAACGAAAAGTCTGATAAATTCTTCCTTCTTCTTCGAAATATATCTGATTAATGCCAATTAAACTTCTGTTAAAACTAATCACCTCCCTTTTCTTTCTTGCTCCTCTCTTCTCCTCCATGTCACTCGAAGGTGAGATTTTTATTTGATTTTGATCCGTTTTATACAGGATCTGTACTACATGTTGATTTGATTGATTGATTCCCATTATTTCCGGGACATGTAAATCTCATGGCGGATTCCAACAACATCGTAATGAACGGTAACTTCTCCGGTGGGCTTGAGCCTTGGATAGTTGGATCCCATCGAATACTCAACTGAGTCACAGGGTGAGACATCTGATCCATTGCTTGGTATGCTCTAGAAGAGTCTATGTGCTTTGAAACATTTGTTTCTTTTCATCAGTTGCTTGTCTAATCTTTTTTTTTTTCAGATAATGATGGTCTTGACAGTTCATTTATTCAAGCCAAGAGCCGGTGAGTGTATGACGTTTTGTATCTTTCTGAGTTTTTTTATTCATTTATTAAAAATGAATAAAAAGAGGTACTCAAGTATCATATCTCTCATTTGCTTGAATGTATAATCTGCATTTTAATATACTTTTCTTGAACCGAAAGAGAAGAAGTCCAGCTCAGAGGAGATAGTGACGAGAGCTATGGATTTCACTTTAGGCTGGTGAGTGTCTTTAAGAATATTAGCTTTTAGCGCTTTTGAGGCACTCTTTAGTGTCTCAGGCTCCCAAAGCACACACGGAGGAGAGGAAGCCTACACCTCTTCTCACTACTGATAGGGTTAAGAATTGCTCAAAGAAACCAACCACCTTCATCTGCAAGCTCAAGTCAGTCTCTTTAGTGCTCTTTTCACTTACATATAGCTCTGATTTTCTTATTGGCTTTCTTCTTCCAGGTTCGGGAATGAGCTACCTGACCCTACTGCACAACTTAAGATTATGACCATTGAGCGTGGTAAAGGTCAGTATGTTACCTCATCTTTTTTTTTTTTTTAATTCCTATATTGTGTTTCTTCTTATATTTGTTTGATTGATGCCAATAGATATACAGAGTAGATTGCTTCTTATATTTTAGCTTTTTTCAGGCCACCCAAAGTGAGGCCACCTCTTGCACCTGAAGAAGAAGATCTGTTGCGTGATGATGATGTTGTTACCCCTATCAAGAAAGATGGCATTAAGAGAAAAGAAAGACCTACTGATAAAGGTGTTTCCTTGCTCTTCAAAACACCATACGTTTCTTCTATTAACAATGAGACATGTATCACTCTCTCTTTATTATTGGAATATTCTTTTTTTTTTGGTAATGTATAGCGATAGTATCAAACCATCTATCTTTTACCATGTGTAGTCTCTAACTGAAAAAAAGAGCAAAGGAACAAATCTAGGATACTGGAGCATCCTTCGAGGCCTGCAGGTCCCGACCAGTTCATGCCACCATTAAAAACTTGAAGCTTACCATTATTGTGTTGCTTGTGTATGGTATATTCTGTCTTTACTTTTGTTGTTAAAATTTGTGTGTTACTGGCTTAGCATTTTGGTCTTCGCCCATCTTATCTATAAAGATGTATGAATGCAATATTGAAATTCACACTTCTTGATTAAGGCGATATGAGAATGTATAGCGAGAATATGCTTCAGTATGGTATCTTGAGATACTTTTGCAACATTATACTTCATGAAAAGCTGATTATTACATCGATTTTGCTGGTGATGCAGGAGAGGTAATTCAGGTTTCATGACACAAAGATAAAAAAATGATTTATGTCACTTTAACTTGAAAGTTCTGTAAAAAGTATACAAATCTGAATTATTGTTAGATTAACTGTAAATATATGTTACTTTGCAGTCGGAATACCCAAAGTCTACTCCATTGCTTGCTAAGATCTTAGAAAGTTTGTTGTCTCAAAAGGTAAAGTTTCAAATGAGTTACTAATCTCGAAATTATGCGCTATTTTCTTTACCTATGCATTACAAATCATCTTCATATTACTAATCGTTTCGCGTTTATAAATTTATCATCTAAGCGCTCTTCCTTTGTCTTTTTTTTTGCAGATTATAGATGCTGCAAACAAAGTAATAAGCAGTGTTGACGTAGACGAGCTAGTAAGATTCTTGGTACAAAAAATGAACAGAAGATGAGGAAGCACATATGTGATGTCTTATTTATTGCGTTTTTTAAAAAAAATATTATTAATAAGTTACACTTGCTTTTATTTACGACTCTGATGATCACCTGTTGTTCAAATTAGAATTTGAAGAAAATTTAGAAAGCAATAAATGTTGCAGCAAAAATTGAGGTTAAACCAGCATGTTTCAAGTTTACAAGGCTGTATTTCTTTTAGTTCTCGCATCACATATAAAACCAAAACAACACAATGCACCAAAAATGTATCCACCCCCGCGCTTGCGCGGGGGCTATGCCCCTAGTATAACATAAAGAGATAATGACTAAATCACCACTAGATAATTCCTAACAAGAATCAATTATTTCTCTTGATTATAATATGGTGGCTTATAAAAATTAACGGATCTTGAGCGGAATATGCGTCAATCTGTCACAATTATGGGCTGAATGACAAAGTATATTTTTTTATCTACTATTTTGAAGTAAGATAAGGATTGTATATTTCCTTGGAGTATGATATTGTGTAATTTAAAACATCAAAATATTCCAACATATTCAAAAGTGAAAATTACATGATTAAATTATACTTTTTGAGGTACACGCTGAAATGATGCAAGAACTAATACGACAACAAAAGTGACATAAATTGTGGCAAAATAACGTAAATTGTAACAGACGTTTTCAAGAAAAATATGTATGTACTAGGGGAGGATGTATTCAATTGGAAGGTTAAGATAAGTATTATTACATGACAAATCAAATAGTATTATACAAATCTGAATATATCTTTTTACTGTTGACTTAAAATATTTGAAGTTGTGAATTTTAGATTCTTTCTAATCATTTTATAATGTTTTGGTGGAATTTCTTAGTTAAAATAAACTTAAATATCAAAAAGCATATTTTATATGAGTACACTATATCAAAAATCGACTGTAATTGTATGTAATTCGTGTGCGGGAATATATTTCATTAGAAAACCAAAAATCGACTGTTCTTTCTCAGATGATCAGAAAGGCAATGGCATTATTTTGTCTGATACCAATCTTTCATCACTGATTTTCTATTATAGAAGTCAATTAATCGACGCTTAATGTATTAAGCAATGTGAAAGAAGAAAAAAATGAGAATCATTTGAGATCAACACAGATATTCATCAGTATCAACTGCCCTTTTCCATTTATTTTTTTTTTCACAGGAATTTTTCCCCATAGATTACATCAATGTTGATTTTGTTGATTCTCATACCGGTGATAGTTACAAAAATGTTTTATGTTGGGTTTGTCAACAGACATTTCAGATTCTTCTGATTTTAACTCAGAATCTCAAAATATTGGTTCGAGTGAGATGTTGTATCGGTTTCATCCACTACGTATCCATTATTTCTGATGTGGTCACTATGCTCAAGATCAATGGCCAGTCTAGTTTTGAAAGAAACTTCGGATATTCGTGGAAATCAGTTAGTTATCGTTTTTATTATTGAACGATAATGCTGCAGATGGTAAACTACAAAATGAGATTATGGCTGTAACTGGTATATAAACAACGGAATTAGTGGAATAAAAAGAAATGCAATAAGAGGAATGAACTATGAAAAAAATGGAATGCCATCTATTCTATTCTATTCTATTCATTCATGATAAAAAATTATAATAGAAAGATTTCTTTTGAGTTTTGTTTATTTTTTTATGAAATTGATGGATTTTGCATTCCATTTTATTTTATACAAATAATAAATATTTTTTTGTGGAATGAGAGAAATAGGACATTCCACATTATTCTATTCCAAAAGCCAATAACAGAAATATCAATCGTAATGGTGAATGACGAATTAATTAGACATCGATAATCCCATTTACAATACATCTGGTTGGTATCCAATAATGGAACACTCTAAAGTTTCATTTGTATTATAGAAACCACTATGGACAAATAAATGGTTCAGAACTGTGTATTCTCTTTATTATACGGCAATATTATTACAATTGTTAAAAATTAGCAATCTTATTTTATATGAGATGGATCAGAAAGTTTGACGGTAATCAGAAAAATATTTATGGATTTAGAGTTGGAGTTGACCAATGACATACAACAAAAGATAGCAGTATTTATGATGCGGCATAAACCTAAAAAAGAAAAGGAAGATTTTGTGAAATAACAAAAAAACAAAAATTAGATTTTTTAGAACAAGAGTAGAGAGAGATAGGAAGAGAAACAAGGATAGTCAACTAAAACTTAACCGTTTTCTCTCTTGCTTGTGATGTGATCTCAATGGGAATTTTTTTTTATTTACTAAAAACCTCTGATCTGATCAAGAACATGATCGATCTCTATATATCTTTTTATCTTTTGTTCTTCTCTTTCACTGAAAAGAGATTCATTTATGGTGGATTAACAATTATATTTTCTCTTTTTCAATCCATGTAATCTCCGATTTAGTCTCTTTGACTACAATCGATGACAAAAAATGCAGTTCAGTTATGTTGAATCAAATATCAAGCGGTAAGGAACTTATTCTAACCGCTTTGCTTTGGAAACAAATTCCATGGAAACCACCGTGGTGTGTCATCGTTATGATGGATATTGAAGTGATGCAACCACAAAGGTACTTAACATATTTGAAGATTAAAGTTCAAAATATTTATTGGTGGTTCTTCACCGTTGTTACAATTTCATGGTTGTATGGCGATGTTTTTATAATCGTTGAAAATTGGCAGTTCCATTTACAATTTCTTTTGAGAAAAATCAGTATATTGGATTTTTTTCTTAAAGAATATTTATAGATCCTATATGGAATCTGGTCAATGTTATACAACAAAGAAATTTCGAAAATTTGGAATTTTGTCAAGAAGATGATAACCAAATATGAACGCTGTTGCATAAGGAGAAACAAGATGAGTCGGAAGAAAACTTCTTCGGATTCTAATCTTTGTGTTGTAATGTTTTTAATTTTACCTTTGCATTTGATTATATTTTTATTGTTTTCTGTACTTTTGTTGTAATTTCACATTTTATTTAAATAGAATAGTTTTTAAAAAAGGGGAAGAGAAAGAAGGATTTTGGTTAGTTAGTTAATTTTGATTTTTTTTTATGTTTATAGGGGAAATTTCCCAAAAGAAAACTAATTTAGTATTTTGTTAATAAAGATGCCCTTGCGAAAAGATTTAAAAGAACGTCAAGTGGAAATTAGAGAATTTTTTCCTCTACTTTCTTCTTTCTCTCGCGTAAACACAAAAAAAAAATCCAACAGTGTTGAGAACAACAACAAAATGACGGTTATTTACGGTTTCTGGGCGATTCTGGAGGCGATTGGGTTTTCCTTTGTTCTCCGACATGATTTCACCACTACGGTGACGGTTTTCTATGGGTTTTCTAGTGAAGTGGATCTATCTTTCTCTCCCACTTCTCTAGCGGTTATCTCCACGTTGAGATTTCTCAATCGTGATGTTACTACGGAACTGCTTGTGTTTCTGGATTTCTATAAATGGCGGTGTTTTGTACTTCTCCCTCTACAATTCATCAAGATTTTCATCCTGCAAATCCTAAACACTATTGCGATAAAAATTTGTTTTCTAATGGCTGATAATATTCAGAGAGCATTGCAAGACCTTGATCTCGGTGTTAATGATGTTCCAGTGGCTCTCCCTCTCGATGTCGTTAATCAAGCGGCAGCAGAAAACCGATTCATCATCATTGGGCGTCCAGTGATACCACGAAGACAGAACTTGCGATCTATTGTCACGGTGTTACCAAGGCAGTGGGGTCAAGGAGGTTTGGTTCATGGCCGAATTGTTGCAGGAAGACGTTTTCAGTTTGTCTTTCCTTCAGAAGAATCAATGGAGGCAGTTCTGCGACGTGGTCCTTGGGCTTTTGCAGACCCTATCCTCATCATCCAGAGATGGACTCCTCTGTTCAATCCCTTGATGCTTAACTTCATTCCTTTCTGGATTCAGATCCGAGGAATCCCTTTGCAGTTAATGAACAATGATGTTGTAGCCCACATTGGGAGGGCTCTTGGTAAATTAATGGAGGTAGATTACAATGCGGAGACTGCAGTCCATGTGGAGTATGTTCGTGTGCGGATCAATTGGGATATTGATCTTCCTTTATGTTTCCAGAAGAACTTCCAATTCTCCACTGGAATCAACACCTTGCTCAAGTTCCGCTATGAAAGACTGAGGGGATTCTGCGAAATTTGTGGGAGTCTGACCCACAATTCAGGTAATTGCTTGATCCAAAATGGTGGGATGGATGAGGACTCTGATGGTGATGATTATGATGATGATGTGGCCTCCGAGTCCGAGTCATTGTGTGCTGATACGTGAAATTGTAGAGGAGGATAAAGAAAATGCTCAAGAAGAGGAAGATGAGATTCCAAATGGTGTGGAGGAACATGATGAAGGGGAAATTGATGAGGAACTTTACAACATGGAACAAATGGATAATCTGTACTCAGGAGAGCTGGAAAACAGTGAGCTTTTTAATCCAGTGCCAATTTTCTCTAACTCAACCGGTGACATTCCGGGTGATGATACAAGATCAGAAGTCTTTGAGAGGAATGTTGATCCAGCAGGAGACATGCTAGCAGTCTACAATGCGTATGATGATGAAGATACTGCAAGCAAGCAATCCAGGAAGAGAAAGGGCAAAGAAATTGAAGAAGGTAAGCCTCTCAAGATGCTTAGGGAGAGAGGTGAATCAAGTGGTTCTTCCACTGATGACAACATTGGACGCGCGGTGGGCCCTAATCCACCACTTCCCCATGAATACAGCAGTTTGGAACTGTCAGGGTTTGGGTGTAGACCCTACAGTTCGACGCCTTAAGGAGCTTGTAAGATTACATCTCCTGGACGTACTATGCCTGCTGGAAACAAAACAATCTGATGACTACATCAGAGGATTAGTTTGTGATTTGGGTTATGATAGGGTTTTAACGGTTCCTCCATGTGGTATGAGTGGAGGAATTGTAGTTATGTGGAAGAAGTATGTTGTTGTTTCTGTTTTATTTCAGTCCCCTCATCTTGTAGATCTCATGTTATTATGAATGAAGAATCTTTCAATTTGTCTTTTGCGTATGGGCATCCTGAGCCAGCATTGCGAAATCATCTGTGGGAAAGACTTCAACGTATGTCTGTTACTCGACCAAATCCTTGGCTGATCACTGGGGATTTTAATGAGATCAGAGACAATACTGAGAAAGAAGGAGGACCTTCTAGGCCTGAGAGGAGCTTTTATGATTTCAGACAGATGATAACAACTTGTGACCTTGCGGATCTCAAAGCTATTGGTAATAAATTCTCTTGGACATGGAAGAGGTACACTCACGATGTAAAGTGATGCCTTGATAGAGCTATGGCAAATTCTCAGTGGCTAACGATGTATCCTTCAGCACAAGTAGAGTTCCTTCCTTTTGAAGGATCGGACCACAGACCATTATTGATTCGTAGCATTGTGGAAGGCGTGGAGAGAAGAAGGAATTTATGTTATGATAGGAGACTTTATGACAAAGATGGATTTAAAGGCTCAGTGGAACAGCAATGGTTACGACAAAATCCGAACTCTCCTCTCCACACTGAGTTGCAGTCATGCCGTTCTACTATGTCAAACTGGAGGAGAAGAAATCCGACAAATGCTGCACTTCGCATTAAGTCACTAAAGGAAGAATTAGATCATGTGATGTCTTCTACAACATACTCTACTGTGAAGTTAAGAAGAATCCGTGATGATCTTAACAATGCCTATAAAGAGGAAGAAGAATATTGGTTATTAAAAAGTCGAAACCAATGGTTACGCTCTGGTGATCGCCATACACAATTCTTCCATGCGGCCACTAAAACTCGGATTGCAAGAAACAGGATTATGGCTGTGGAGGATGATTATGGGATACACGGAGGAGAGACAAAGATTGGAATGGCAGCCGAACTACACTTCACAAATCTCTTTACATCATGAAGCCCTAATAGATATTATTCGTCTATCTTTGATAACTTTCAAGGGAGAGTTACAGCTGAGATAAATGCAGCACTAACAGCGGATGTTACTGAAGAAGAAATCAGGAATGCAGTCTTTGATATTGGTGCAGACCCCGCTCCTGGACCTGATGGTTTCACTGGAGCTTTCTACCAATAGTTCTGGCCCACAATTAAGGATTCAGTAGTGTCTGAAGTAAAGTCTTTCTTCACAGAAGGGATTCATGACCCAAGACATAACCATACTAATATCTGCCTCATACCAAAAGTAGAGGCTCCTCGACGCTTAACAGAGTTTAGACCTATTGCTTTATGCAATGTCAGTTACAAAATCATTTCTAAGATTTTGGTGAGCAGATTACAACCGCATCTATCCTCGATCATATCTGAAAACCAAGTAGCTTTCATCCCTGGCAAAAACATTATGGACAATGTGATAATCGCTCATGAGATGTTACACTCACTTAAATCAAGGAAGAGATGGGCGAAGTCATACATGACGGTTAAAACTGACATTGCAAAGGCATATGATCGAATAGAGTGGAGCTTTTTGAGAGAAACTATGGTGCATATGGGTTTTGATAATCGTTGGATCGAGTGGATACTGCAATGCGTGGAGACTGTAACTTTCTCTACGCTGATCAACGGATCTCCTTATGGTCATATTACACAAAAACGTGGGATAAGACAAGGTGATCCGCTTTCTCCATATCTATTTATCTTCTGTAGTGAAGTCCTGTCACATCTCCTGACAAATACTACAACTCAGAATCGTCTCAAAGGGATGAAGATCAGTTCTACTGGTCCAACAGTAAACCATTTACTTTTTGCTGATGATGCTCTATTCTTTGCCACGCGCATCCTAAATCTTGTAAAATGATCAAAGCTGTACTATCGGCTTATGAGGAAGCTTCAGGAAAGGCAGTTAACTATGACAAATCTGCAATCACCTTCGGTAGCAAGGTCAAGCCAGAAGTACAAACAAGATTAAGGAACATTCTGCAAATTCATAATGATGGAGGCGATGGGAAATATTTGGGGCTCCCAGAGCAATTTGGTAGAAACAAGAAGGAGCTTTTCCGGTATATTATAGAAAAGGTAGAGCAACGAACAAAAGGTTGGTCTTTCAAGTATCTTACAGATGCAAGGAAAGAGTTTCTCATCAAGACAGTTGTCATGGCTTTGCCGGTTTACACGATTAATGTTTTCAAACTTGGGATTTATGAGAAAATTAGCAGACTTTAAATAAGTTCTGGTGGAGTAAGAATCAAGGTTCCAGGGGAATGCATTGGATCAGTTGGGATCGACTGAGTTTTCCAAAAGAGGAAGGAGGTCTATGTTTTAAAGACTTGGAGAGTTTCAATATTGCTTTACTAGTGAAACAAACTTGGAGAATCATGCAGGCTCCTTATAGTTTGGTAGCTAGGGTACAGAGAGGACGTTAATTTCCACATCAGATGATGCTCAATGCTGGCTTAGGTTCCAAACCTTCTTATGTATGGCGATCACTGATGGAAAGCCTTGATCTTATCAAAAATGGAGTGCGAGTACTCATTGGAGATGGAGAGGAGACTAACGTTTGGACATATTCATGGCTACCTCTACATCCTCCAAGACCGCCACGGTGCAGACTGAATATAACTTACCTAGAGTTAACGGTTAAGGAGCTATTTATCCCAGGTATTCATAGTTGGAATTATGATTTGGTAGATGATTTGTTTGAAGAAAATGATGCAAAAATAGTAAAAGCGATGCGGCTTAGTTCACAAGATAATGAAGATGTATTAGGATGGAACTACACGGATTCTGGTGATTATAATGTCAAATCAGGATACCAACTACATACTAGTCTGAAGCAACGAAGAGTGAACCCGCCTGATGGTTCTAGGGAGATTAAGAAGATGAAAACACCACCGAAGTTGAAACACTTTCTTTGTAGATTATTATCAAACTCTATAGCTATTGGGAGTTTCCTGAAACGGTGTCGAGTCACTAGAGATGCACAATGTAGAAGATGTTGCCGAGAGGATGAAACTCCTCAACATTTGTTCTTTGATTGCTTTCATGCAAAAGCCATCTATATTAGTTTTAGAGAGATCTAACAACTCTGGTTGTGTGTGTGAAGAACAAGCTCTAAAAGAGCCAAACAATGCTTGTGAAACAAGAGAAAGAAAAGAGATTATGCAAAGAGATTAGAATGGGAAAGAGAGACTGATGAATGAGATCCGAGACTAGAGAGATTGGTAACAAGA
>JABAYD010010122.1:0-26954 GCA_014822095.1 Diplotaxis tenuifolia
CAAAAGACGCTATTGTATTAAAAACCCTTACTGGGCTTTTAATGGGCCTTAAATATATTCTAAGAGTTGGGCTTTAAACACACAAGTGATCGTCTTCTTCCATCTAAGCGCGTGGAGTGAAAAGCCCTAAAACTATGCATCACTCTATTTAAAACCGAAAACCCTAATTCTCCTCCGTCAGATCTCTTCTCAAGCCGTCCAAAATGTCGAAGCGAGGTTCGTACTCATCATCTTCTTCTTCCTCGTATTAGCTATTACAGTGCTTATACATTGCTTTAATGTAGTTTTATTCCCATTTTGATTAGGACGTGGAGGAACCTCTGGTAACAAGTTCAGAATGTCGCTGGGTCTCCCAGTGGCGGCAACAGTGAACTGCGCCGACAACACCGGTGCTAAGAATCTCTACATCATTTCAGTGAAAGGAATCAAAGGTCGTCTTAACCGATTACCTTCAGCTTGCGTCGGCGACATGGTGATGGCCACTGTCAAGAAGGGAAAGCCTGATCTCCGTAAAAAGGTTTTGCCAGCTGTCATCGTTAGGCAGAGGAAACCGTGGCGCCGAAAGGATGGTGTCTTCATGTACTTTGAAGGTAACAATTATACAAACATTTGAGTTTGTGTCCTGTCTTGTTGATTTGTGATTCCAGACTTGGTGTCACATTTTAGAGGGTGTTTTATGCAAAACAGTTGTGGTAGATTTAAAAATGTGTTCCATCGTTACAGATGCTTTAAATGCTTTAAACGCTTGTATCTGCTCCATTTGAACTCGAAATTTTTATGTTGTTGTTATGTATTGCTCAGTTGCATTAGTGATTCTAGTCTCCACATTATCTCAGGCTTAAGTCAAGTATCCACCGACACGTTTAGAGGGTGTTTGATACGGTTACAAGTCTGGGAAATTAAATTTGTGTCCTTCGTTACAGATGCTTTATTTGCTTGAACGCGTGCTTCTGCTCCATAGTACTCTCACTACTTCATTATTGTAGCAGATTATAATTCTGTGCTCTGTTTTTTTTTTCCATTGCGCAGATAATGCTGGAGTGATAGTGAACCCCAAGGGAGAAATGAAAGGTTCTGCGATCACTGGTCCTATTGGTAAAGAGTGTGCTGATCTCTGGCCAAGAATTGCGAGTGCTGCCAATGCCATTGTCTGATGGTCATAGCAAATAGCTAGTATGTCTTTGTTGGCGTTTGATTATCTTTCTAAATCTTGTCGGAATTCCAGTTATATTCAAAACAAATCTGCGAATTTTTTGGTACAAGTTATTTGATATTCTGACATTATGTTTGACATTTAAATATCTTGGTTATTTTGGACACATTTTTGTACTTCTGTGTTATTTAAACCTTGTCATGATCAGAGTTTTCTTCTTACAACTGCTCATAGTGGCTCCGACCATATCAAGAACATCGTAGGGAGATTAGTTTTATTCTGGTGTTTCTGAAAATACAATACATAACAGAGAATGAGTGAAAGCTGCATAAACCTGAGATGTTTTCCTCATCTGGAGATATTTTCTTCTTCTTCTTTATAATCATAATTCTTCTACTTCCCATAGGAACCGAGCGTAATCTCCAAGTATAATGCTGGTCATACACATAAGAAGATGATGGTCGGTTACAAAAGCGGAAAACAAAAGGAGTTGTGTAAGAGAGATTCCATATTTGTAACTGTACCTGTCATCCGGAGAGGCTTCAACGGCCTTCTCGAAATAGAACAAGGCCTTGTCATGGTCACCTTTTATACTCCAAAACGCTTTCGCATATCTGCATAGCGTTTCTCCATCCTCTGTTTCAGATAACCTTGAACCACGTTTGTCCTCTGCCTCAGGCTGGACAAAAACAAAACCCCACACAAACTTGAACCCATTTGCAACTAAACTTTCTACTTGTAGCTAAAATGTCTAACAAATAGTCAATGCGAGAATCAAAATCAAACCTCAGAGTCTTCTACTCCTTGCTGGGTTGACCCTTCAAAAAAGTCATCATCCTCATCGTCATCTTCAGCATCTGTCTCCCAGAGGAAACTAGCATATGCTCCAAGAACATTGCTGAATATAAAAACAAAAACATACATTCAGGTTAATCATTTATCACATGGTGTGACCAACCAAGATGAATGTTCCCAACAGACCTATCATCAGGAGATGCTTGAACTGCACGTTCAAAGTAGCTTGAGGCTTTAGCTTCATCCTGGTGAATCTGCATCACTAATCTACCGTAGTTTGCTAAAGCTACTCCATCACTAGGCTCGACCACAGTACACTTATGATAATACTCCTCTGCTCCATTAAGATCCCCTTTGTACTGTTTTTATAGGATTACAACAAACTTTCCATTAATAGAAACTAGTTCAAAAACAAAGCCATTATAATTGGAGTGAACTCAAGATACCTCCAAGAAACTGGCATAGTTTTTGAGAAGCAAAGGATGTGATGGATACTCATCAAGCATTCTCTTGTAGTAATCACCACAACTCTCATCATCGAAGCTAGGTAAATCGAATTTGATCTCTTTACCATACAAATCGAACTTATCAATCCCATCCCCTGCAGATAAACTCATAGGAGGACTCGCTGGTTGTTCATCGTCTATCTTCTTGATAACCACCTCTTCATTTCCCTGTTCAGCTTGACTGTCCTCTTCCTTGATCGGTAAGACATCGGTGTTGTGTTTCGCAAAGCTGAAGCCGACGTCAACCGAATCACAAACCGGATCTTCCGGTTTGAGCCCACCTTCAGATGCGCAGTAACTAGAGAAAGATGGCTCGCTCTTTAGCATCTCTGGATCTTTTTCTCGCTCTCTCAAATCCGTTCAAAGTCAGTCTTCAACTTTGCTTCAATTCAAAGTCTCTCAAATGTTATGACACAGATCTCTATAGACCACAGGAGACAACGACTGAACCAAGACAGTTTAAGTGACTCTTAGTCAAGGCAAGAGGATAAGATTTTCCCGGGAAAAACGGCAAAGTACCAACCACCACTTAAAATAGTATTTTTTCTTGTTTACAAATTTCTCCCTAAAGTTTACTTTATTTCTAACCCATCCATCACTCAATCACAAATACCCTTAACAGAATAATAAAATACTTTTAAGCCAAACGTGAAAATGCTGCTACATTAGTTTGGTTCAAAATTTGTCTTTTACCAATCCACAATCCTTTTTGATTTTTTTAAAACAAAACATGTGACTATATGAAACAAATTATGTGGCTATATAATATGATAGTTGCATAGTGCAAGTCTAGGGGCTATGTGATCTATTTTGGCCATTGTATAATTTTACATATAGTCAAAAGCAATCTTTAGCCATTTTGGTCATCATTTTCACACTATTCACACCAATTCGTATTCTTATTTGAGCCATGCAATTACAAAAACACGTACACTCTGGTTCATATGGTAGGTTCATCACCAATGCCAACGAGTCATCTCCTAATATAAGCAAAAGTCAGCTAAAGACACACCACATTTTTCCTCCTATTAGACTCATCCGTTGTATTTCTCACAAATACAAAACCTAATATTAAACAAACAAACAAAAAAGGAATGGCTAATAATAACTCGTTCGCTAAGCTTTCGGATCATATGACCACTATTGACCAAACAATCTACCTCTTCTTCATGCTTCATCCAACTTCTGATCAGAATCAAGAATCAAGAATTGCGAGAGAGAAACATTTACTTGTTCCTCTCACAATTCTCCTGCCTCTTTCACACCCCTTCTCAAACAATAATGCATCCAAAAAAACATTAACGTGAAGACAACACAATCTCTCTTTGATCACAATGTCGATGATGTTTCCATCGTTTCAGCTCTTAGAGCTAAACATAATCTCAGCTCAAGACTTAGCACCCGTCGCCCGCAAGATGAAGACCTACGCGGTGGCATGGGTCCACTCCGAACGTAAACTCACCACACGCGTTGACTACAACGGTGGAGTTAACCCAACGTGGAACGACAAATTCGTGTTCAGAGTCAACGAAGAGTTTCTCTACGCCGACACATCAGCCGTCGTCATCGAAATCTACGCCTTGCATTGGTTCCGAGACGTCCACGTAGGCACGGTCCGTGTCCTCATCAGCAACCTCATCCCGCCTAACCGTCGTCCAGGGTACCGAACCAGCAACAACGAGTACCGTCGCACGCCACCTCCGGGTATGAGATTCGTAGCGCTTCAAGTTCGTCGTACCTCGGGCCGGCCTCAAGGGATATTGAATATCGGTGTTGGAGTGCTTGATGGTTCCATGAGAAGCATGCCGCTTTACACGCATATGGACTCGTCCGCCGTGGGGTATAGAGACTTGCTTGGTGAAGAGGACCGTCATCTACAGCATTTGCATTTGAACAGCAACAAAGGAAGCTCTAAGAATCCGCAATCTCCGTCCACGTCGAGACAGTTTCAATCTGTAGTTTCGAGAACAGAGTTCCGTCGTACGAAGAGTGATACTAGCTCCATGGTTGTCTCTGATCTTCTAAGCAGAGCTGAGAGAAGCCGTTTGGCTACAAGAAAACCAGCGAGTGCGGTTGCGAGCAGTGAATCTGAAGCTATACCAACCACAACGGACTCTGACGACGCTTACACACCTCCAAGCGACACACATAACGTTGTTCCGAGGCTGAGATACGACTCGGATCTCACCGAACCATCAACGAGAGTGAAACCAAACGTGCATGTGGTGAGTCATGAACCTCATCAAGCCCACGGTTCGTATCATCAGTCACGTAAGACACCAATGCATGAGAAACAAAGACCGGTTAAAGACTATAATAACCGAGGTAGAGCTTCACCGTACCTTTCAAGACACGGAACACCGTTGAGATCAAACATCGTCTCATCAACTCCGATGCAACCTAACGGCATTAGGTCAACTCCAATGAGATCAAACATTGTCGGAATGTCACCGATGCGTCCCAACATGGTCGAACTAACTCCCATGCAGACTCCGAGACGGTCCAACATGTACGGAACGACTCCAAGGAGGTCAAACATCGTGGGGTCCACTCCGATACGATCAAACTACAAGGCTACACCGATGAAGTCACATCACGAGTACGGTACACCGATGAGATCGAACCTAGCCGGGAGGAGAATCTTAACCGACTCGGAGTTAGGTCCGTCGTCATCAGAAGTGGCGAAAAATAAATCTCACGAGACAGAGAGTTCGATACTCAGTGACTGGAGCGTGGACGACTCTAGCATTGAAGGAGCGCGTTCAAAGCTTGAGATGTGGAGGACGGAGTTACCACCGTTGTACGACATAGGATCAAGCCAAGTAAGCAGCACTGATTACGACGGTTCGGTTGTTTATGCTGGAGGTGGTGGCAATGGAGGAAGAAGTTCTAGACGGAAAACTCCAGCGGCGAAAAATGTTAACCGCCGTCATAGTTCTGAAGGTAACGGTCTTTTTTCGTGTTTCAGTAAAATTTGCGGCGTGGAATGCAGTTTCGTATGCGGCGGCGGTGATGGTGGCGGTGCTGATGAGTCGAAGAAAGGTGGGGGTGGTGGTCGCGTGCATCGCACATACTCTGCTGATGATTTGAGCTCTTTATGATTTTATTATGTTTTTTTTTGGACCGATTGATATATTATTGTTTTTCTGTTGGGGGAGGAGAAGGGTGAAAAAGCGCGGGAGTGAATTATGCAACAGTGTTTCTAGTAAAATGTTAATCTTATCACTGTTGATGAATTATTTCATATGGTGTTATTCTTGTTTTACATTACTTTTTTTTGTAACTTAAACATTTTTTACATTACTAAAAAGAAAAATGCTTGCAAAATAGGGGAACATTGACAGGAGTAAGAGTTTACGCACGAATGCATGAAACATAAAACTATACTATCACCCTTCATATCTTCATACACTGAATTTATTTGAATACACATAGGGACCTCAGCATTTTCATATGCATGTTTATAATTTTGTTATGCCAGTATTGATGAGATCGCTAAATATGTTCATGTTGGTAACTAATCCACTATAAAAATGTCAAGACTTTTTTTTTAACTAATCAGACTTTTTGCTGATTAATAAAGACTAAAGTTATAGAGATGGACTAATATATTTGAAAAAAAACATAAAAATCAAGCCAAAACTAAACATATTTTGTTCATACATGATAGAAACCATGTAGCCCCACTCAGTAATGATTTTAATTTGAAATAATTACTCTAGAAGACACATTTTGAGTTCTCAATATCACAAAGAGACACATTGTGTCTTGAAAACACTTTACCCTATTAATAAGACCAATATACCCTACAATTAAGAATCGGAGAGAGTTATAGAAAGAAACTTTATATGCTCCAAATAAGAAATCTCAACTAAAAATGATTTCTCTTTACAGTTACGATTTTGAATTTTCAAAACTTCTATTTCCTAATTTTTCTTTTCTATTTTCTTAAAAAATAAATTTTCTCACATTTTTTAATTACCAGATCTAGAATAAGAAAGTAATCCTAAATCCCTTTCTCACACGACTTCTCATCGATATTGAAATTGATATTCTCCGGTGTCAATATGTCTCACAAAATCATTTTCTTCTCACTCTTTATTTCTCAAAATCGTTCTCAAACCGTCATCTTCTTCTTCTTCTCTACAACAATTGGAATCCTCCACCGCTTATGTCGTTTCGCCGACAATCTCTGTCATGGAAGGTTAGAGTTTGATTCCTATAGAACTTACTTATTATGAGTCTACTTGTTCTTATTCTTCGTTATGAGTCTACTTGTTCCTCTCCTTCGTCGTGTATATACTTCTTCTTCTCCTTCGTTATGAGTTTGATTTCTAAAGAATTTACTTGCTTTGAACCCATTTGTTCTTCTCCTTTGATTTTCGATTTTTGCATCTTCGATTGATTTTTGCAGAGAATGCAGAAGACTGACCGTATCGTAGGCCCATTTGATTGCAGATTGAAAGCTCTATTGCAGGACAGCTATGGCGAATCGTTTTTTGGTCAAGGCATCCATACACCCACTGACCACTGAGTCTAGACCACAACAACACTCCCCCTAACCACGAGAATCTCATCCACAACACACCCGACCACCACAACAATCACACTAACCATGAGAGTCCCATCCACAACACACATGAGAACCCTAATCCGACCACTAACCATGGGAGTTTCATCCTCAGCTCTCATGTATCTTCCCCAGCTCTGGCATTTTTTATTTCAAAAGCACCTACCCGCTTCTCATCTCACCAACTACGCCACTCTCATCGATATCCATTAATCTCCATTGTTGATCCGTTGGTATACTAGGTGAGTAAAGATTCAACCTTTTCAAAACCCCATGAGTCCCATCCACAACACACATGAGAACCCTAATCCGACCATTGTTTTTTCTAGTGCTCGTGAAGTGGACACGGCAAAGGTGGAAGACATGAGAGTGGGGAATACGGAGATGGAGGTGGATACCAGGGTTGGGGATTGTGATGGTTGTGAGTACAAAAATGATGGTTACGGAGGTTGTGGCCATGATGGCGGTGGATACCAAAATCGTGGTTATGGATACAATGGTGGTGGTTACTCGAGAAAAGGAAGTGGTGGTGGATACGATGGAGATGGAAGATGTGAGAGTGGAGAATATAGAGATGGAGGTGGATACAGAAGTGGAGATTGTGGTGGTTATGGGTACATAGATGATGGTTACGGAGGTTGTTTCTGTGATGGCAGCGTCCATACAACTCAAGAACTCTACAACTGACATCGGCGTTCATACACCAGAGCGTTGACCACAACACTCTCGACCACAACAACACTCCCCCTAACCACAAGAGTCCCATCCAAACCACACCCGACCACCACGTTTTACATTGATGGAAGTTTCTAAGCCGTTAAATCTTATAACTAAAAGCTATATCAACATCTCAAACACAATCCCAAAAGTTCATCTATGTATCTTTCAATTCGAAACATTTTATTTATTGCAACCAGAAAAAAAAATCTGGTTCCCTAACTCTTTGCACCGTTGTGGTGAACAAAGAGTAACGTGCTAACGTTTTTATAGAAAAATATGCAATTGGATGTTTATGTTTCAAGTTTTTGTACAATTAAGTGGAAGCTTAAATATGCAATGTGTTGGACTTTGTGATTTGTATTGATCCAAAGATATCTGAAAACTTTCTTATCATCTTTAAACTCTTGGATTGGTGATTTGTGGCCAATGGTCTATGGATGCATGTATCGTGGAAGGATTTCTTGTGGATGGTGTGTCCATAACTTGTATGTCCACAATTACATGACCACATAACACTCGTCCACGAAAACCAATCAAAAGGAATCAAAATGTGACGGATCAGATCTGAAATAATTGAAAATCCACCATTGTTGTTCGATTTCTTATGTAACAAAACAGAGACGATGATGATGAGCACGGCGAGACTTGAATCTGAGCAAGACGACGGAGATGGTATCATGGCCCGAACGGATGCGATAGCTGCGGCGGAGAAGAGAGAGCTCGAGACAAGGAGAATACGAAGCATACCCGACAGAGGACAATTGTGGTTGAGAGCTGTTGGTAGGTTTTTAATGGTTGGCGATTATAATGGAGAGAAACCACCAAGTTTGACCTCGAAAAGTTGCAACTAAAGATGAGAAGACCCATAAAGAAGATGAACAGTAAAGCATGAAACAGAGAAGAAGAAATCCCAGTTTGAAAAAGAAATCATTAATAATATAACTATTTTTCTAACTTAACTAAAAAAAGATAACTAGTTTCTTTTTCGTTACTTCGTTAGAAAAAATAAAGGACATAATTGTCCTAAACAATAGATTCCGTACAGACAAAGTGCTCTAAAAAGACAATGTGTCTTGAAATGTAAAGATAAGTCATAATGTGTCGTTTAGTGCAACGTTCTCTTTTAATTTTCACCAGATACATCGAACATAGCATGAGATTAATGTACTACCCTTGATAATAATTTTGAACAAAAGTGTAATTTCCACAAACCAAGGGCCCCTGCAAAAGTTTTCAATGGATCATCAAACATCATGATGAAAGTATCTAATCACTACGATTCTATAATAATGATGTCCTTAAAACAATGATTTCTCATCCGAAAGCATTACAATATAGCCTTTGACATCAAAACAAATACTAGTGGGAACCAAAAAAAAAAACAAGAACCATGTAACAATATTATTATAAAAAATTGTTATGTGAACAGACGACTATAAACAAAGTTCTTGGGACTCTCTTTCTCTAGCGGCTTGAACCAACAAGAACGCAACGAGAGCACGACAGGTTTGATGATGTCGGGGCTCGGGGAAGTAAAGTATCGAGAAACTAATATTAAAAACAAAAGACAAGACTTTGGTAATAAAATTTGACATTATGGTATGGCCATTTACAAGACAGATGGGGGTCCCACTTCTCAACACTCTCTTTTATACTCTGCTTTCAATCATCTCTTGTCTCTCTCTCAAGATAAGACTGAATAAACCCTAAAATACCCACGCTCTCTCTTCTTTTGTCTCCATCAACTGTGTCCTCAAGCCTCTTCTCTTGGACGGTTCTTTGAAAGTCTCTCCCTTTTTAACATCTTTGGATTCTTAAGTTGAACATGCGTGGTGGTTCAGAACTGGAGCTAGGGAAGAGTAATGTTCCGGCTGAGAGTGAGCTGGAGCTGGGGTTAGGGCTCAGCATCGGCGGTGGCGCGTGGAAAGAGCGTGGAAGGATTCTAACGGCTAAGGATTTTCCTTGTGTTGGGTCTAAACGAGCTGCTGACTCTTCCTCTCACGAGAGACCATCTCCGCCTCGTTCAAGGTTCTTCCTTTTTTTTTTTTTTTTTATATCAATAAAGCTCGTAACTTTCTGGTTTTGTATCTATGTTGCATGATGTGAACATGTTACCATCTCGAAACAGAATCCGTGTAAGGAACTAGTTACCTTCTGGTTATGGCATTCCCCTGAATCAGAGTTTGGTATCTCGAAAATTGATGAGAGCTTTTAGCTTCCTGTCCTGTTTATAGATGTTATTAATGAGTGAGCTTTGTTGGTTTTGATGTAGCAGTCAGGTTGTGGGATGGCCACCAGTTAGGTCACACAGGATGAACAGTTTGGCTAACAAACAAGCTATCAAAGCTGAACAAGGAGAAGGAAAAGTAGAAGAGCGGAAGAAGAAGAAAGAAGATGAGCCTAAAGATGTTTCAATGAAGGTGAATGTTCAGGGTTCAGGGTTTGTGAAAGTGAATAAGGATGGAGATGGTATAGGCAGAAAAGTGGATATGAGAGCTCATTCTTCTTATGAAAACTTGGCTCAGACGCTTGAGGAAATGTTCTTTGGAGTGACAGGTCAGTACTGCTTATACTTCCTTCAGACGGATCTTTGTATACTATGGAGTTGGGATTGATATATGTTATGCTTTGACATGATCCTCAGGTACTACTTGTGTGGAAAAGGTGAAACCTTTAAGACTGTTAGATGGATCATCAGAGTTTGTACTCACTTACGAAGATAAGGAAGCTGATTGGATGCTTGTGGGTGATGTTCCATGGAGGTAAGACTCGCAAAATAGAACCTATATTAGTCTCTAAAAAGATCTAAACCCTTTAACTTTTTTTTGTTATTAGGATGTTTATCACTTCAGTGAAAAGGCTTAGGATCATGGGAACCTCAGAAGCTAGTGGACTTGGTATGCCTTAAAAGATCATACTTTTGGTTTCTTGATTTTCTCTTGTCGACTAGTAAACAAACATTTAAAACATTTCTTAATGCAGCAGCTCCAAGACATCAAGAACAGAAGGAGAGACAGAGAAACAACAACCCTGTTTAGCTTCTCTTCCCAAGCTTATCATTGTCAATTGTTTTTTTTTGGTTTGGAAAATTGCTCAATAAGTATACATAAGAGTCGAAGCTTAGATTTTATATAGTAATCCTAGGTTTCTGATATGTTTTTTTTGGAGTTGGTCTTTTTTCTTTCAGTTGTGTCTCAGAGAGAATGGTCTTTTATATGTATATTTCTCTCACAATGTAAATAGTTGAAGTAATCTAATGTGATGAGACTGTTATGTTTCTTGTGGTGTTTGTTCTTGTTGATACCTGAGGAATGAAACACACTATCCAGAGTAAAATGTTTAATCTAGTCAACAATGTTTGAAATTTAAAGAAGTAGAACACAAACTTGTTTAGACCAAACAGACATCTGTATTTTTGTACAATTGATCCAGTTAACTTAACTATAAACTTGGATAAGTTTCCTTCTTTAGAAACTTAACGAAGGATAAGAAGCCACGTTGTAGATATGTAGTCGGTTACTTTACCTCTTTATCATAAATCATTGCTGACAAATGATACTTACTTACCAATATAATGGTAGCCTCCAACATTTAATATGATCAAAACATTAAGGAGATAATATAAAAAATGCACTTGGAGATTCGAGTTCGATGACAACACTGGCTATATCCAAGTACCTAGCACTTTGGTACAGTCTCAAGACACGTGTCCCAGCACCTGTAACCAGCTGAACACTGAAGGTCCTGTGAGCATGACACGTATTCCTCGCCAAGAAACCGCCTAAGCTTCCCGTATATAACTCTGTCATATATTCTCGTTACAATCACCGAACAAGTAAAGCTTTTGCTTTGGATTTGGATAAGAGTGACAAAGGAAGTAAAAAAACACAGAGAGCTTCTAGAGATTCAAAAGATGGCAACGACGGTGGGAAGAAACATAGCAGCACCATTGCTGTTCTTGAATCTGATTATGTACCTCATTGTACTTGGTTTCGCAAGTTGGTGTATCAACAAACACATCAACGGCCAAACTAACCACCCAAGTAAGTATTTTTCTATTTATAACATTTGATCATTTATAGATAGATTTCATCAAAGTTGTTACTAATATATGATTTTCTATCAAATTTTTAAATAGGTTTTGGAGGCAATGGAGCGACACCATTCTTCCTGACTTTCTCGATCTTAGCAGCTGTTATAGGGATAGCTTCAAAGTTGGCCGGAGGTAACCATATTAGGTTCTGGAGAAACGATAGTCTTGCAGCTGCTGGATCTGCATCTATTGTTGCATGGGCCGTCACTGCTCTTGCCATGGGGTAATTAATATCATATATTGATTGTGTATTGTTACCAAGAGTTGTATTGTTACATTTTTTTCCACTTTTTTTTGGAATAAGGTTGGCATGCAAGCAAATAAACATAGGAGGATGGAGGGGATGGAGACTGAAAATGATCGAAGCTTTCATTATAATCCTGACGTTCACGCAACTGCTCTACCTCTTGTTGATTCATGCTGGTACATTCAGCAGCAAGTATGGTCCTGGATACAGAGACACCGACTACGCAACAGGTCAAGGACACCATGTACCAGGCACTCACGCCGGTGAGCACAAGGCTGGTGTTGGAACGCACATGCCTGTGTAGGGTCTCCTCTTTAGTTTGATGTGATGTTGATTTTCATAATAAGTAACACATATGTGTTTAGCTACTTTTTAAGTTGTGTAATACCGTGTTTGTATCGGTTTGACAGACAGACTATGAACCTTCTGTGTTCTTTTGATATATGGATTTGTGTGTTTTATGTTTTCACTCTAAGAGCATTTCAAATCGAGTGGAACCACAACTAATCTTACACAGAATTGCACCGTACAAAATAACCAAACCAAGTTACAGGGGTAGAACAACTTATGCTCCATGTTCCGGTCGGTTCACGGTGGCAGCTTCTGATTCTTTGAGCCCTTCTTCTTGTAACTCAGCTTTTGCTGTTACTACTGTGTCTTCTGCGGTTGCTTCGGGCTTCATCACTGCTAAAAGTTATAATTTGCACAGTTACAAATTTTGCGGTTTTCTTCAAGAATCTAAGTGATATTGCACATGAGATAGTTAACTATATTCCTGTGCACTGACCTGGTTTCTCCTTTTTCCTTGAAGATCGTCTCGAATTTTCATCTGTTGCTGTACCGAGAAAAAGACTGCTATACTTCGCTAACACCCTTTCCTTTTCCTCAACCATTCCTAAAAGCTCGTAGGCATCAGCCACTAACTGCACTACGTGTTTATCGGGAGGCTTACGGTCATAACTCTCCAGATCCTTAAACAGCTTCATCAAGCAAAACAAACACGAGTTTGATATCAGCACGGCGAGGACATAACGCACAAGATCATCTGGAGACATACCTTTACAAGTTCTTGTAACATGTTGTTCCGGAAATATATGCGAATCATCTGTAAACATAGCTGCCAAGGCACAGAATGCAGATCATGCCCGATCTTCTTTCGCCAGATAGCATGCGCCTCTTCTGCTCTACGATCCTTATCTAACGCTCTTATCAACTGTCCGTATGTCCCCATTGTGTTCCCTTGTCCCTTACTAAGGATCCATTTTATTACCTACAAGGCCATTAAAATAGAGGATGTGAACTTTAGCGTCTGATTATTCACAGTTTATAAAGCATTTAGGTGACACAAACCTGAACCATACGATGCCATTGATGTTCCTTTTCAAGAATAGCTATGACTCTTTTGAGGGAAGCAATGGGGAAATTGCGTTCCCAAGCAACCCAAGCATCTAGAGCTCCATAGACAGCTTCTTTATTATCTTCAATATCAAGAAGCTGCATTGTCCAGCAGCTCGTATAAGAACAACAAGCCAGGCTTGACCAAAAATATGGAAACTCTCATCATCATCAATATGGAAAATTTCTGCTTACAGTGTTCACAAGAAACTTTATTTTATCCTTCTTTGGTATGTTCTCTCCAAGTTGATGCTTCCTAGGGGTTTCAGCGTGTTCCTTCTTTGATGAATCCCCAACACCTCGATCATCCTACATCAAAATTAAAAAAAAAAAAAAAAAAACACGCATCTCATATACCATACACAATGAAATGCAAAATTGGTAACAAAAAAAAAAGTATATGGATCAGAGAAAGTATTTTTGATCATCAGTTCTGCGACGATATGACTCTACAGAGAGAGAGCTACAGGCCACTGAATGAGAATACAAATATTTCAGGAGTATATATTTATAACTTACATATATATATATATATATATCTAGTTCAATATTTTATAAGATCTGTCTGAAAACAATAACATAGATTGAACTCATACTAATACTAAGGCAACAAACACACACAAAGTGTAATCTAATTGTACCTCAGTTTCCAGAGAAGGTCTACGAGAGGCATGTGAATCAGCCACAAACTGATAGCTCATCGTCTGGACCCATAAAAAGGCAGGCTTGTTTGTTGGGTTAGCCTGAGAAACAACATGTCTGACACAATGAGATGTCTGTAAACAAATATAATCTTTAAAAAACTATTGTCTAAGCCTTTTAACATATATAAGCAACAGAAATGTCGTGAGCTTTCTAAGACAGACAAACATTTGAATTGAAAGATGAAAACTTTACCCCGAGAAGACGATGAAATGGACGATTTAGCACGCTACTTGCTTGCTCACCTAAAACAGGCAACAACAGTTCATGTCCGAAATGGCCACTTAAACAAATCAAGCTCAAAGTTCGAATTTTTAAACGAATGTTGATGAAAACTCAGTACAGAGAGTGTACTAACCATTACGTCCTCCTCCGGTGAAGAGGTTTCGTGCCGCCGGAATCGTGGATAACGGCGCAGATAGGTTTGCGGTTGCTCTAGTAACGGCGCGTTTCAGAGGCGTTTTAGGTAATAGAGAACTGAAACCCGCCATTGAAGGCGGAGGGAGAGGAGACGGAGTCCTACTTAACGCGAGCCTCTTTTCATAAATTTTAAAGCCCATTGGGCCAACAGTTGGCCCGTTCGCTTCTTTATTTCTATTTGATCCGTAGAATAGAGATTTTAAAAAATCAAACCGGGTCGGTTTAATTAAATTGAGAGGGTAATCTATTTTTTGAAAGGCTTATAAACACAACATCGTCTCTTTTGGAACCGATGAAATCTCGAAATGCATGCACGAAAATGTCTGTAAAATGTAAAATCAGCGTGTGAGCTCTCGCTGATAACCCCATCTTCGAGGACCGGGTCTGAACCCATTTATATGAAACATTTGATTGGATCCCAACATTATAGGGCCCCCAATTTAAAAGAAAAAATATTTTTATATATTAATCTATATATGAAATACATAAAAACGTTTTTATATGTTAATAAATATATTATTTTAAAAGTAATTATCTATATATATAACTGTACAAACAATTTTTATTTTGATTTTTATATCATTTTTTCTATATATAGTTTATAATTATAAAAAACAAGATTATACAAAAAATTGGGTTGGGGCCTCCACTAAGCCAGGCCCGGCTCTGCCATCTTCTTTCAGCCTCCTAGCTCCCTAAGCCTCTAATGGGTGTTTATTACCACTGATTCGCCTCGGTGTTACATGTATATTAGTCCGATTTTGTGGAGATCTCAATGGGTTTCTTTTTGTGTAGTGTTATCCTAAATTGCGTTTTCAAACTGAGATCGTTTGTTGGCTTGACTCACTTTCTTTTTTTCAAACTGAGAGTTTGTAGGTCAAGAAACCTTCAAGGCCGGAATCTATAATGTAAATGAAGTTTGGATATAACATATGAATTTATTATGACACGACATGGACTGTCCTGAAATTTAGTGACCCAAAGACGATTTATTAAGATTTCAACTAAATCTTCTTTTTTTGTTTACAAATTTTGGGATCTAAAAATATTTTTTAAGAATATATATTTATGTAATTTTCTTCAGAAAATTTGGAAATCTAAGACCAATTTTTCATGAGGCTTACCATAATACCGGAAACGTGACACCAGAGACGACCAGCTAGGCCATGGAAATCTTTAGGCTCAAGCCACCTCTTATTTAACGATCAAGCCGGTTTGTCTTTTGGTCTAAACAAGTTCTTATAAGATGCATGAACTGACTTTTAGTGAAATTATATAAATATTTGGGGTCAACTCATAGGGTAAATTCTTAAGGGTGTGGTATCGAAGAATTATAAACAAAGAAGCGATGTCAATGCACAACCACGTATAAACTATTTTTAGTAATAGACAGCTACTGAAACAAAAACAGCAATAACGATAATAATTGAGTAATAAATTTTAAATATGTTTAATTATGATAAAATAAAAGGGTGAAGAGAAAGATTATGAATTTTGAGGCAAAATGCAGTGTACATCTGCATGAACATTGGGAAATGGTTTAAATTAAGCATTTACCCGTTTTCGGAAGCATTTAATTATAAGACAATCAAAGTTTTAAACACCGTGTCTTTGCTATAATTAGCTACTACCATCCATGTTGTATATAATTAGTACTAGACTTCGGACTAACTCAATATAGTTCGGCTCATATTCATACCACAAAAGCACATATACATTTGAAAAACTCACTCTTAATCCTAATCCTATTTTATATTTTTTCAATACCATTCATCATATTGTAATTTATTATGTTAGCGATTATTTATCGTACGTGCCACCTCTTATTCATCATACAATGCATGACGCTTAAAACCTAACAAAACCCCTTTTATTCAAGCTAAGTTCTATATACATATCATATTATAAAATTTTAAGTTTTGTTCTGGTTAAACAGATTCAAAATGAACTATAACTTAACTGATCCTTCCCTATCTTTGAAACTAAAAATACATTAGCAAGTTGGAAACTGAAAAGAGAGATTCCAAATGAAATCCAGATTAATGAGTACCCCCAAAATATGAATCATGGGAACAAATTGGTCAGAAGATGCAGATCATATTAAAAGGTTGACCGGTACAAAAAATGGTAGTTCACCAAAGGTCAAGAAGACACCTGAGGTTTATTCAGAGAAACATGTGTCCACATGGACTTCCCATCTTTCACTATCACACTTTTCTTTTCTTTTTCTTTTTGAGGGAACCATTTGACTCCAAGCATTTATTATATTTCCATACCTTTCAGTTATTACAGTTATTGAGTTAGTTGCAACTCTGACTTTTTTCATCTCTTTCTTCCCTTTGTATTTTAATAATTCATGTTTTTTTCTAACCGAGTATCATGACGCCACTGTGGTGGTTCAAACTAGAGATCGAAGCGAGCATGGACCCGAAGATCACCAGGTGGCTCACCGTATAACGGTCTTCGGTCTCGGAAACTGCAGCCCATATGTAAATTCCGTAGTGGCCAAACCGTGGCCAAACCTCGAACCCATGGACAAACACTCCAGCTGGAACTCCTTTCATGTCGTGCTACTTTTCTTTCGCTCTATACATTTCACATAGACTACTACGGTATGAAAAATGTTACATTTGAGTGCCGATAAATAAAATGTGACTACGATTCACATCATAATTCATATATAATATATAGCAATATTCGTTTGAGTAGGATGTGTCATTACGTGCTCTGATGATCTCCATAGTTTTGGTTTCTAATTGAGCTTATGCGATAAACCAAAACAAGCAGCACCTGCCGCTAATCTCAAGGTCAACGTTATTGGTTTTTAGGGACTTCAATAACATATACGTTGGTCAAACAGTAATCCAAGATAATAGTTAAGAGGAAATAAATGTTGGAATATTTTCATGTTACCAATAATATTCAACTATTCATAAAATGTACAGGAAATGGGTAATAATACAGTGCAGAGGCGGCATGAAATTAGGTAGCCTTTTAGGCTTAATTTTAAAACTGTAACATGGGATTTGAGTCCCTTAATCGGTGATCTTTTTAACTAAGTCACATGATTAAGCAGCTGACTTTACCGATCGGATCCGATTTAAAATTTAGAAAGGATGCGTTTATATATAGATAAGCAAACAAATATTTTGGCAATTCCATTTTAGCATTAATTTGTCATTTTCTCTCGTAGTATATAGTTTATGTTTAACGGCTTTGTTCCTTTGCGAGATTCTCTGCCAGTAATGTCACTTATTGGAAGAAAAGGGTATTATTATAGTTTACTAAAATATACTAAAAATTAGTGTTTTTAATGTCATACCAAATAATTTTCAGATGTTAGAAATGATTGGCATTACATATATACCCACCAAAAGATTTGACCAAAATTTGGCTGATAGTGTCGCACTTGATCATTATGTAATATCCTTTTCTCAGTATATTTTATTTAGTCCACTTATAGTCTTCATCTATTTCATTGTATCCATAAACGATGTAAAATAATAATTATATATCCCAATTTGAGTCATTTAATAATTAATATTAAAATAATATGATAGTTTATTTTCAAAAGTATTATGCTAATTTACGAAACATGTATTTTCCGTTCAGACTCTAATTTTATCTCATCAAATTATATTCTAGTTTTTCTTCGAAATTGAAAATATTAGGAGTTTATAGATGCAATAATTATTTTGTGCAACTAGTTTAAAAAACATTGACGTATGAGGAGTTTATTATTTCATTTCCCATGTTTCCATGTGAGGACACACACAGATTCGGCTTCCCAGTATTCCTCGTAGATATTTATCTTATTATTATTTTCCAACTAAACACAACCAAAATCTAATATTCTCCCCGTCGAAAAGATTTTATTGTCTACTATTAAAATATTTGTACTTTAATAAAAGTTTATCTAGTGCATTCTCAAAAAAAAAAAATCTCTAATGAGTTTAATTTTTATAGTTACCTACATTAAGATAAAAAACTTATGTTACCAGAATATATTCTGTAGACATATGTCCGTAAACTCTTAAAATTAATCTACAAACAAATCAAGTGGTAAATTATATCATATTTAAATGTTGTAATATATAATGATGAAGAATATAATTAAAAACTAAAATGATATTTATAAGAAAATCATTTTTGAAATTGGGTGTTATTGATTGTTGGTTGAACGACATGTTAACTAATGTGAAAAATTAATCTCTACTACCCCCTTTGTTTAATTCACAAGAAATATAATTTTAGAGTTTTGACATATTCTAATACTAATAAGTACAAAATGTCAAAATATACTCTCCTTTAATACTATAGTTTCATAAATACTGTATTATTTTTTCAATAGTAATTATGTTAATTAGTATAGGTAGAAAGGTAAACAAGTTAAAATGGTGCATTGAAAACATAAAGTTCTATTTTTGGGAAACGAAAAAAATCTCAAAATTTATATCTCCATGGAATGGAGAAATATCATTTTTTCTTGCCAAAGACATTTATATTAATTAAAAATGAGTTTTGCATAATTATAATCATGGTACAATGAATTACACAGTCACAAATTATATATTATAATTACATATATGCATATATATATATATAAGAAAAAAAGTACACCAGATTTTTCAAATTCTAACTCTAGTTTTTTTTAACTTATAAGCGATTCTATAATTATCAATTAATCATATTATGTTTTGTTAATAATTGCTAATCAGGGTGCTGCACTGGTTTGGAACCATATACAAAACAAAGGGCGTTTACTTTTTCACCATTGCTCGCTTTCTCATTTTATTACCAAGTAGAAGTATCATATAAGGATTTGAAAATAAAATTTGAAATAAATACGAAAAATGAAACAAAAAAAAGCAAAAAAAAAGAAGAGTGGTGCGTAAGATATTGGGTTGCATTTGTGCACGTAAATCAGATCAGTACACTAAACATGATCATTAATTTAGACCATGATACCATAATAATTAAAATATGAATGTTTTTAAAACTCTACTAATATAAACTGTTTCGGTGCAATAATGTTTATTCTCGAGATTTCTAGGAAATGAGAACACACCATTACCAAGTAAATGTGATCAATTCCCTAAGTCTTTTTAGTTGTTCACTTCTCACTGTACAATCTCTCAAACAACGAGAATCGAACACGCCTTCAATTTTGATTCTTAATATTATGCATCAAATTAACTAAAAGTAGAGTGTATATTCCAAGAAATATTCAGCAAAAAACGAACCATTATCCATATTTATGTATAAATCTCGTCTAATAAAAGTTACAGTGCATGCATATAATTTTACCAGTCGGAATGTTACTAGGAGTATAGATTTTATTATTGTTTGCTCTCCTTATAAGTTATAATCTATATTTCCAAGTCACTAGTATACCAGCATAGACTTATATAAGTCCACTTTTTACTACAAGATATACACGGTTCAATGTAACTTTTAACATGATATAATCAGGATCCCGTACTTCCCTAATCAGTCTAATATGTATTTATATACCCTTACATACTACGAGATAGTTAAAGCGAAATGTAATTTTTAATAATAACCTTTTCAACAATATTACTTTGGTTAACGAGTTATGATATAGAGTATTATAAAGAATGGTCGGTGAAACTAAAGGTAAGAACATCTGAATATTCTGGAGAGTTTCTATTCACATTCGTTTATTATTAATGGAAACTAAAGTTAAAATAGATAACTGAATTCCCTGCCACAGCAAGCGCATGTTGGTTCTCCTCTAGATTGGTGCATTTTAAAGATATTTTGATTACCATATAGTCAATGTTGTAAGTTAAATAAATACTACAAAGGCTCATAACTTAATTTGTGGAACATTTTCCACTTACTATTTGTGTAAGTACTTCTCTATATTTTTCATATTTATACATTTGAATAAATATCGATTTTTATTACGTTAACTGAAACAAGATTACTCTGATAATTCTGACATTTTTTCATTTAGCTTTGACCTGAGGAATTTTAAGTTCGAATCAATAATGCAGTTCTTTTGAGCAATCACGTCGTGTTCTCAGTATTATAACATAGTTAGTTATACGTCCATTCGTAAATAAATAGTCAATTTTTCGAACATTCTGGTTTGTTGCTTAACCCAATAAATTTGAACGTCTCATTTGGAAATATGCAACATTCCAATGAATGTCTTAACTACCAAAATGTACACTTATAAAAATCTAGGTTCATTGGATCTTGATAACAATATATATATCTGCTCACCACCAAAAAGAAAAGTACAAATTATAACTATAAATTTGTTTAAAGTTTTAAGATTCTTTTCAAGTATATGTTGCTAGGTCTAATAAACGGTGTAACGGCTTGTATTGCTCGTTTTATATTATTCAAAATTCCCTAATAATATGTGTTACAATATACAAATTCTATGGCATTTTGGATTTAGACCATTCAATCATCTTTGACCAAAAAAAAAACATTCAATCATCTTACTCACCCATATTCAAGTCCTAATTAATTAAGTCATCATTAAACCCATGTTGTTAATGGTTTTCTAGGCGTAGTATTGACAAAAAAAAAAATCATGTTATTATAATTACTAGTCTTTCATCATGTAAAATCAATACTAGTATACTTTCTCTTTCATGAACACAAGATATATATCTTGGGGTGGCGATATCCGCTGAACCCTAGGTCAAGCAAAAGCCATACATTATTAATACTGTCTTTATTTTTTTGTAAACCTAGATATACGTATGTATGTGTTCAGGGAGAGACTGCATTTTATTTTTATTTAATTTTAAATTTTAATTAGTCGGTGGGATGTGTAGCCACTCCTGATGGAGGTTTAACCACGTTGCCTCAAAATTCCACAGCTTCGCGGAATTCTAAATTTTATCTTTTTGAAAGAAAAGAAGAATTGATATTACGAAAACATACAATTTTTAAATTTTTGTTCTGCCTTTCTTTTTTTGAACTAATTTTTGGGTTACCTTGCAGACTTCTTTTTATTTACATATCGATCGGTATATTGGGAAAAGAGAGAAAAGTTTATGTGGGTAATGTTCCCAGCAAAACTGTTTACAAGATCAATATTATGAAAAAAAGAATGAGGGGAGACATACAAGAGAAACTATCCATATTAATAAGCAACATATAAACAAGTTTTATAAGCATGTGCATTTTGGAAAAGGGAAAAAGGAACTATAAAATCACAGTGAAATCAAAAGTTCAAATCTAAAAATATCCATATTAATATTCATAATTTATATAAGGAAATTCGAATATTAACAAGTTTTAGAGAAGCAAAAAGGGAAGCTCCCAAGTCCCAACGGACCTTTCATGTTTATATGTATACATGATCGTGTAGCAATATGCGTTGTCATGTCTTTCTTAGAACCGATATCATCCAAGCGACATATATGTATGTTATGTATCTCCATTTTACCTTTAATTCATTGACTCCTACGTTGGTAGCAACCTGACATCAAACTTAATTATCTTGTTTTCGCTCCCTTCTCAAGTGTATATCAAAAGTCATGTCTCTTTTCTCAATACGCTCTATACTTCTTTCTCACTAATACGGATTTAAATAGGGTTGCAATGTAGGTGAGTTTTGAATGAAAATGTGAGGTTTTGGGCATAGCAACATCTAATTATGAGTGATTTATTATAAGAACTAGTTTCAAAATTTACAACGTGGTTGTTTACCGAGTTTGATAAGTACTACTATAGTTAATTAAATAATCAAAAATCTTCAGAATGTAATACGTTAACTATATTGAGACTGTTTTGTTAAAGCCAAAACTCTAAACATACGGATACTTCTCTTACTAAACAATAATTTCCATGTACCATGAGTAATATAAAGATATGGCATGCAAAAAGGTTAAAGGAAAATACTCGAACTAATTTTCCTGTAACTAATTATTGTATTTGTTGGACGAGGATTAAACTAATAGCAACATGTAGAACCTATGAGAGAATAAATAAACAAATGATGGTGGGATGCAAGCTTATCATTTGAGAATTAAATAACATTCATAAGTAATAATAATTGAAAACAGTTTTAAATATTTTACAAATTCCAATTTGCTTCAAGTCTTCTTCTCTATTTATACATCATCTCCAGCAATACAACAAAACACACACTAAACCTCCATCTCTAGTCCAAAAACCTCTCCAAAGTCTGAATATTCATTCACACAATCTTAAACACTCTCTTTGTTTTATTCCTTCAGAACCAAAGACCTATAAAACTCTGTTAAAGATGTATGAAAAAATTAACAAGAAGTCTCTCAACATCTCAAGCATGTTCGGGAACTTCATCCCGGACAGCGACATTTTCTCTCGACGCTGCATTTGGGTCAACGGGCCGGTCATAGTCGGAGCTGGCCCATCAGGCTTAGCTGTCGCAGCAGGCTTGAAACGTGAAGGTGTACCGTTTATAATCCTCGAGAGAGCCAACTGTATTGCTTCTCTATGGCAAAACAGAACCTACGACCGTCTCAAACTCCATCTCCCTAAACAGTTCTGTCAACTACCAAACTTTCCCTTCCCGGAGGATTACCCTGAATACCCAACCAAGTTTCAGTTCATTCAGTACCTTGAGGACTACGCAACCCACTTCGACATCAACCCTAAGTACAACGAGACGGTCCAGTCAGCGAAATACGACGAGACGTTCGGGCTGTGGCGTGTCAAGACCATATCGAAGAGCGGGCAGCTCGGCTCTTGCGAGTTTGAGTATATCTGCAGGACCCTTGTGGTGGCTACGGGAGAGAATGCTGAGAAAGTTGTGCCGGATTTTGAAGGGCTTGAGGACTTTGGTGGAGATGTTCTTCACGCCGGAGATTACAAATCTGGTGGAAGGTACCAAGGGAAGAAAGTTTTGGTCGTAGGATGTGGAAACTCCGGTATGGAAGTCTCTCTTGATCTCTACAATCACGGAGCAAACCCATCAATGGTCGTTCGTAGCTCGGTAAGTAAAAACAAAACAGAGCATCCTCTGTTTTTGAAAACAGAGCGTCTAATACTCTGTTTTGTTCTTGGTTTATCAGGTTCATGTGTTACCAAGGGAGATTTTTGGCAAATCAACGTTTGAACTAGGTGTCACGATGATGAAATGGATGCCTGTTTGGCTCGCGGACAAGACACTGCTCCTACTAGCTAGGATAGTCTTGGGGAACACCGATAAATACGGTCTAAAAAGGCCTAAAATCGGACCGTTAAAGCTAAAAAACTTGGAAGGTAAAACGCCGGTTCTTGACATCGGAGCGCTACCAAAAATCAGATCGGGAAAGATCAAGATCGTCCCTGGGATCATAAAGTTCGGTAGAGGAAAAGTTGAGCTAGTCGATGGACGTGTTCTTGAGATTGATTCCGTCATTCTAGCTACTGGATACAGAAGCAACGTCCCTTCATGGCTTAAGGTAAATTACACAACATGTTTCTTTGTTTCTTTACAAGATTTCACCTTAAGTTTTGGAACATTTAATGATGTCGGAAGAACAAACATAAATACCCACCCGACCCGGTCCGAGTCTTGTGAAACCCGACTAAAGTTGTGTTTTGAATGTGAGCAATTAAATGCAAAAATTAGATTTAGTATTTACATTTTTTTTATATTAATATTTCATAGAAAAGGATACAAAATCGTGGTACGAGTTTTGGTTAGATATATATATAAATCTGGTAATGACATGTTATTGAATGTGAGTACTAATTGAAGTCATGTTTGGTGTTGGATTATTCAGGACAATGACTTCTTCTCTGATGATGGAATACCGAAAAACCCGTTTCCAAACGGATGGAAAGGAGAGGCAGGATTGTATGCGGTCGGGTTCACGAGGAAAGGATTGTTCGGTGCGTCGCTGGACGCGATGAGTGTGGCTCACGATATTGCATGCAGGTGGAAAGAAGAATCTAAGCAACATAAGAAAACTGCTGCAGCTCGTCATCGTCGATGTATCTCACATTTCTAATTGTAAAACATTATTAGAGGGAAAAAAATACAAAAAAAAAAAGAGATATGATCCTGGAAAAGAAATCAAAACTATGCCCTCTCTGAAGAAGAAACCCAAAAACACAAAACAAAAGTGAAAATTTTGTGGTGTTTTTCTTTGTTTATAAAGAGAATGTGGCTTTATATTTTTTTTTGTATATTATTTTGTTTTGAGAATGTTTTCTTTTCTTGTTCTTGTCTATTATTTTTTTTCCTTCATTTTAGATTCTGAACTCTGTAAGAAGTTTTCCTTTATCTAATATGACAAATGTTATTATGTTTTATCTAGCTGAATATTTGTTTGTAGCCTTAGGAAAAAAGAGGAGAAATAAAAGAAACAACTAATATCATGCTGTTTCATTACTGGAAGAATACTACATAAGTTAGAGCTGTTATTTTGGTGATTAATGAATTATTAGCAATATCATAACCAATTTGTAATGATTGATTACACATGATTATCCTGTACATTATTACCTAAATGCTATGATTACTCAAATCCCAGCGAACAAAACTGCATCTATGGAGGAATATGCTAAATCCATAAGAGATACAACAATGCATATATCTATTCGAAAGGAAATATAAATGTTTTTATGGCATATAACATGATTAAATTTGATAATTTGCAGGAAACAATAGAATCTGATTTTCTTAATTGTATGTATCATGTATGATTCTCAACTTTTCAACATGTAAGTAAGTAAATATATACTCCTTAACATTAATTCAATTTTTCATCAGTCAGCTTTCACTTCAAATAGCTTTATTTCACCATATATAAAATGTTTTTTTATACTGTGTTTATGGACAGCCTCTGCTGGGAAAAAAAAAATTAAACTCTGGTGCAAAAAGAGCAGACATTGATGAGTATCAAATTTCATTTGAGGTCTGAGACTCTGCAGGAAAAGTCATTGAATCAGTAGAACAAAGAATTGACAAACAAAAGGACAAGAGAGTAGAATTTTTAACTTTAATATATTTGAAATGTGGTGATGAGTGTGTGAAGCTAAACCATGGTTTATTCATTCTCTGGTCCAAACAGAAAACATTAAAAGCTAACTCCTCCCAACTGTGTAAATGTCTGGTTCCCATCCTCTTAAAACAGTTATTCATGTTCTCTCACAGAACTCTGCAACCTTTTACTCAGACATCACCTGAACCTAAAGATATGGAGGAAGATACCCACATGGGTGATTTGGATTCAGCCGCTGATTAAGACCGTTTCTTCTCCTCTCTTCTCTTTCAAGAAACACCAAACCGACCCATCTTTTTTCTTGTCGTTATCTTACCAAATCCACAAGAGAAATCGTTTTGGATGTGACTAGCATACTACAAGTTGGGATACAGTAGGACCAATGTACATTACTCACTGCAGTACGAGTATAACAACATTCGTAAACTTACATAAGAAAGGCCTAAGATGTTCATTTCTTGGATAGCATTTGACCGTTTTTTGTTGTACATTTCCACTATTTTATTGACATATGATGGAAAGAAAGTATTCTTAACCATTGAAACAATCCCACAGAAACACAGATTAACGTTGGAGCAAAACCAATACAAGAACTGTTTGTTTGTTGAATCATTCTTCCTCTTATTACACGGTGAAAGAGATATAACAAGAACATATTAATCCTCACTGAAACATTCATTCATCATCATCATCATCATCATCATCATCATCATATGCATTTGTGAGAAACTATAAGGAAATCAAATCACCAAACATCAGGACGGAGTTCACTACTCCGATCACCACTGGATCCGATTTGATTTTTCTAAACCGAGTGTACCGCTTTCTATGTTGTTCTTCATTTGATGGACTGGGCTTTTAGGAGGCCCAAGCCCATTATAATGAAAATTTATCACCTTCTATCTTATATATCATTAACAACACTTCTAAACCTTTCAAAATAATTAATGGAAGAAACCATGATACAATATAGAAAGAAGAAAGTAAAATACAGTAGTTTTCATCGTCATAACAACAAGCCTCTATTTTATATATTCGATTTGATCATCGAATATATTCTTCATCACGAATCACACGATCACATATAGGAAGCTATTATTTCCATGGAAGACATGCAATTTTTTCACCAAGCCTCCATGCATATAGTCCAATTACATTGATAATGGCATTCATCTATATCTCTCAAAGCATCAAATATATCAAATCGTTTGAACTGCTTGTTCCATTTAAGGCTGCAAAAAGAAGACATTAACAAAAGAGAGTATTGACTTCATAATATAAAGAGCTCATTTCTTTTTATCTGATTAGAGCATCATTAACCCAAATATTCAATTAGGGGTGCTTATCCTTTTTTTATTAATTTTAAGTTGTAAAAGTGATCTAAGA
>JABAYD010010123.1:0-13153 GCA_014822095.1 Diplotaxis tenuifolia
ATTACATAGTTAATATGATTGTTTAATTTATTTTAATAATTTAAAATTAAACAAATATGATAGAGGATGCACAATTTTTTATTTAATTCTTAAATATTCAAAATCATTAATTGTCATATATATTTTAGCCATATTAGGAAATTCCGTAATATTTATTTAAGGAAAGAAAGAAGAACATTAATGATGAATTTATGGTTAGTTTAATAAAAAGCTTACTATATATTTGATGGACCAACTTATTTTAGAATTCTAAAACTCATTGTGGTGATGACACATGACTATAAAAAAAAGTTGTAATGCTTCACAAATAATATATAGGGGATTAATACAACTCCAAAGCAATAAATGAGAGTAACTTTAGTGTTTGTCTACTTTCCTACATGGAAACTAATACAGAAGTCTGCTTTTGTTGCACACATTTTGAAAAAGTATACATTACAAAATTCCGACTAGTTTAACACTACATAACAATACAGAAAAAGTCTACAAATTAAGCATAAGTTCATCACATGACACAACAAAACAGAAGTTCAGCACATACCAATGACTCAAGATCCACAAATACAGCATAAGTTCAACACATAAGACAAAAACATGTTTAGTTTGGACAATTTGGATGAGTGTGGGCTGGTTGTTTGCATTGGGAGAAACTATAATCCTTCATCAGTATCTTCATCAGCAAAACTACTATCATCCCCATTAGTCACATCAGCATCATCATCAACTTCAGCTTCTCCTCCCAACTGACTTGATACCAAAAGCCGTACAACATGTATCTTAGATAACTTGATTAAGTTTCGCATTTGTCTATCACTTGTGACATGCATAGGAAGAGTATCCGCAGCCATTTGCTGTAACATTATTTCTGATAAGAAATATGTTAGGTCTACTATTTCGATGTTTTTGTCCAGATCATAATCTTCTTGTGCCATTTCAAGAAATTCACCATATGTACAACTATCATGCACAAAAAAACATTCTCCCTCCCTTATGTCCGATTATCGACCACAAACTCACACATCGAATCTTTCACCACCCATTCCCCATAAACAACAGATATTTGAACTATTCCCTACAAAACAAAAACAGTTTACCAGTTAAGCAAATAAATATTTCATGACTAATAAATTTACAGAATTAAACGTTCAATGAAGTCTACAATTATTAGCTACCGACATAGTCTAACCAAAAATTTGATAGTTCCATAGTAATAACAGCTTATCTTTTGAAAATCATTCATGACTGTTAGGTAATAAACAATAAAATCTTTAAAAACTTAATGAATAATACACAAATTTACTTTTAATAAAAGTCATAATGTAAGCTTCAGTTTTAGTCTACATTACAGTAGACATTCGTATTAATCTACATTTGTAGACTGTAATAGAGGTCTACAGTTTGGGTTGGTTTTTGCAATTACAAATTGCACGGTTTATTTTGACGGTTTAGACGCGTAAAGTTCATTTTCAGTATACACAATAAAAAAGTTAGTTTTGCATTTGACCCATATTCTCCTAGAATTTGACTTTCGAAAATAGATTTTGTATTCAGTATACATTTTTAATTTTTTTAAAGAGGTTAATTTTGCAATTGATCAAGTTTGACTTTTAAATAATAAACTTAAATAGATGTTTACACATGTGTAGACTTCACCTGAAATCTACTTCCAAATCGATATGTTAGTCGTGTGTTTGGCCAAACCTATCTAAAATTAAAAAAAATATAAAATTTCTAATGACTTATTTTGGTTTTTCTAAACTTATCTAAAAATTATATTTTTTTCATATGCAGTCTATTTGGTTTTGTGTTTGGCCAAACACAAAACGCAATAGTAGACTTCATACGAAGTTTACATTTTTGTTTCTAAAAAAAATAAGATATAAATTTATTAAAAATATAAAAATAAGTAAAACTATTTAAAATCTTGAAGAAATTACATAAGAATTATATTTTTATTTTTAAATACAATATTATTAATATAAATTTATATTTATATATAATAAATTATATCAAAATTAATAAAACATGAGAAATACATAAAACCGTGGAGAAATTGAAAAATCAGTAAATTATAATATTATTAATACAAATTCGTTTTTATATATGATAAATTATATAAGAAACTAATAAAAACATGAAAAATAAGCACAATTACCGAAAATCATGGAGAAGTTGACAAATCAACAAATTTATTTCTCAAATAATAGTATATATTACAACATTGATGAAATATTCTTTAAACTTCAATCAAAAATATCAACTAGTACCCATTCCACTATATTATAAAATAATATAAATATTTTTTTCTTATTTTTTATATTTTATTTTATCAATTAATACATATTATCTTATTTTTAATATCTAAATTTTATTTTCTAAAGTATAATCAATCATCGCTAATTTAATATTTATTTTTAATATTTTTATAGGTTATGTTATATATTTAAATCTATAATTTTATTTATTTTTTTGTATATATTATATTTTATAATTTACAAACTAACTTATAGATTGTTAAGAATTTGATACTAAAAACAATAGTTAAATAATTTATTTCATATTTAGTAATACCATAAATTTATTTATATAGTTGTAGACATAAACGTTTAACAAATTTTAACAATTTTAATTTTGATAGAAATTAAATATACCCATTATAATTTTGAATGATATTTTACTTTATTATTTAAATATAATAAATTTTAAAATAAAATAGATTAACTCATCAATTTAATACATATTTTTTTATTTAGTTCATATAATATTTTATTTTAAAATTTTATGAATAATAGTTTATAATAGTGTATATTACTAATGACGTCGTCAATTAACAGTTTTTAATAAAAAACTTTAAATTTTGTAAGATTTTGTTAGATTTATTTTTGTTATATTTTGTTCTAATTAAAAAATAAAAAATATATTTGTAGTTAGAGATAATTTAATATTTTTGAATTATTAGTCTATTTAGAAATGTTAAATATTAAATTAGTTAATGCAAATAATCAAATAGATCATATAAATAGTAAATATGAAATTATCTGAATTTTGTAGATTAGATTTCTTTAGTGATTCTTTTTTATTGAATAGATTATTAATTAATAATTATTATTTATTTTAGAAATGGATTTCTAAAATAATATATATCTTCTTATTATATAAAGTCATGTTTGTTCACAAAATTGTATAAGAGCGAAAGCACTCTAATAAAAAATCAGTAAAATGAGAGCGAGTAAAAAACCGTAACGGTTACTTGGCGATGGAGAATGCGATTCTTTGTTAAATCGTTCTATTGATGTTCATGATCAATCTGATCATTTTTTTCTAGATGATTATATGGCTTTTATTCTTCTCTTCACTGCAGAAGAATTCCGTTCACATCATATTGGAGGTTAGTCTCTCTTTTTTACAAGACGATGTTGCAATCTATGATATGGTTTTCATTGCCATAATCGATGACAAGACAATGAATCAATTTTTTTCGAATCAAATGATTTGTTATGGAGACAACGTCCACCAGAAAAACCGCCATGGATTCAAGATAAGATCAAGAGATTGGGGAGAAAAGATTGATGCTGTCTAAAAATGATCTTTCCAGAATTTATACTTTTTTACAGTATATTTGGTATCAAAATATAACACTAAATTCATGGATTGCATCATGGAAGAGATAACACCACAAAGGTGAAGTTCTATTCTCTTTGTTGTATGGCGATATCCATACAATCGTCAAAAATTGGTCTTTCCGATCTTTATTTCTTATGGTTGAATCATTATATTGAATTCTACACCAAAGAATATTTATAGATCAAAATTGGATTAAGACCAATGTAATACAACAAAGAGAATCAAGATTTCTGATGCGACAAAGATTTAAAGTTCGCAAGAAAAATCAAGAGAGTTGATACTCTATTAACAAAGACCTTTTATATGGATTCATCTTTTGTCTCTATTTCCTGGGTTCAATTGTTTTTTTCATCATTTTATCTATATTATTTGTTGTATTTCCATCACGATGTATGTATTTTGTATAATTTCCTGACAATATTATTAATAAAGTTAAGTTGTTAAAGAAAAAGTCATGTTTGTTCACTCCTTAGGCCCTCCACGTAGGATGCCACTTAGATAATTCCATTGATAGAGTGTTGACACGTGTCAAAGTTGCATTGGTTTGTTTCTTTTTGTGTTTTATTTGGTTAGGTTTTTGTCTGTATATTGGGTAGTTGTATGAATCCAATTTTTTTTTTTTTAAAATCTGGACACGGATCCATTTATTACGGTATATTGATTATTAAATGTGTGAATCTGAGTCTTATATGATTTACTAGGGCCGGTCCGCGCTTCGCGCGGAATATAATTTCTTTTGATATAATATAATGCTATATAATTGTATATTTTTATTGTATGTTAAGATTTGTAAGAAAACTGTGTAATAATATTGATGGGTTTCGTGTATCATTGGTTTGGAATCGCCACGGTTTGAAAGAAAAAAACAATAAAAATGTCAACATGATGATGCTTGCAAGAAGAGGAGAGCGGGAATATTAGACACCAATCCTAAGTCCTAACTATGGTCACTTTGTCAGCAAAATGGGATCAAAATATCTGAGGAAAATGCTTTCTAAGATGTTAAACCAAAGTTTGAAGCATTTCATATGGCTTTTGTTTTTTATGCTTCAGCACTTTAACCGTTTTTTAGTAAATTCGTGAATATACTTCAAGCTTAATAAAAAAAGATCCAATAATTTTTAAAAAAATAATAGACTATGTGTTATTTATTATCTAGAAAACAAACCATGAGAAGAACATAGGAAGAAGAGAAGCTTTGAAAAAAAACATTTGTTATGTTATGTTCGTTTTTTTTCCTCTGCTTATAGACTTTTTTGAGTTTTTTAACATATATATATATTCAATAGCTAAGACTTCAACATAGAGAACATTCATAAGCTCATATTTTATTTTTACCTTAGTGAAACCGAAGTTGTTTCAGTACCACAATAGTATTTTGCCCAAAAAGATATTGTGTCCTTTCTTTTCTGCTTGAAATCATCAACCAGGTACTATAAGCAAACACACTAATCCATTGGGATTATCTCATTCTCATAGTGAAAACGTTGGCAAGCCCTTTAAATTAATGGGAATGACTTCAAAAGTGGCTTTTCTTTATCTTGATTCAGTGGCTTTGGCCATTACTATTATTATCTCCAGGAACATACTGTTCGAAAAGCTTGGCAGATGGGTTAGGATCCTACTGCATAATCTTAGCAGCTCGCTCGAACTCTTCCCTCAACACTCTGATACTAACTTATCCATAACCCGACCAAGATCATGGCTTTTCTCAAATGCCTATCGTTCTTAACCCTTCTCGTCCAGTCCTTCTCTCGCTTCCGGCAACAACAACACAGTTCAAGTTTCATTTCAAAGACTGCTTCAGAGCATAAGTAAGTAGAACTGTAGAAGATTAGAGTGTGAGCTTACCTAAGTATGGAACCGGTGCGGACAGATACAACGGTATTGGCATAGTCATGCCCGTAAGCCTAGTAGTTGAAAATTTGTTGTTGAAACTGATATATCTCTTTGGAGTTTTTTCAATCTTTTTCATCACTAGCTTATGGACTTAACCAGGAGTCTAGAGTAGCCTTCACGTCAACATAGAGATACCCCATTCAACATATCCCATTCGAAACAGAGATTCTAATCTGAAGTGAAACATCACGATTTTGTTATGTCTGATTCATACATGTTTATATATATATATATATACAGAAAAAGGCATGTGAATAAACTACAAACAAAGAAAGAATTTCACACACAGCTTCAGAACAATAGACTCAGCCAAAGAACAACAATTGAAAAAAAAATCAGAACTTCTCGAATCTAGGAAACATGGCAACCACTGAGAAAAGGAAAGAAAAACACTATAGAGAAGACTAAGTCATGGCCAAGATGAATAAGCCTGATAATTTGCTACTTGACAGAGATATCAAGCCTGATAATTTGCTACTTGACAGAGAGGGCCACATGAAATTGTCAGATTTTGGATTATGTAAATCATTAGACTGTAGTAATCTAATGTATATGTTGTTAAAATAATGTGTATTGATCCTCAGATGTATGAATCTGAGTCTCATATTTGGATTGATTTTGATATTTTTTCCTCGGGCAAATGACTTCTGCCTCTTTGTTTCAAAATTCTTGACACTGAAATGTTATATTTCGTTAGCTGTATGAATCGCACTCTTTGTTTTTAATAAAAAAAGGAAATCGTTCCAAGTATTTAACTTTTATTGATTCTTAGATGTGCGAAATTTCATTGAAATAATGTGTGTTGGTCCTTAGATAGTTAGATGTATGAACGAATGTGATATGTTCTTAAGATAATGTGTATTGATCATCAGATGTATGATTTTGAGTCTTATATTTGGATTGTTATTTGATTTTTTATTCCGGGAAAACAACTTCTGCCTACATCCACATGTCAGTAAACCAGGACATATGATTTAGTTTTAGCTCCCATGTTATTACGTTCGTAACATTTTTGTTTTGTTTTGTTTCAATGTGATACAGAGATATCAAGCCTGATAATTTGCTACTTGACAGAGAGGGCCACATAAAATTGTCAAATTTTGGATTATGTAAATCATTAGACTGTAGTAATCTAATGTATACTAAATACAAAATCTAAGACATGAAACGTTAGCGGGGCTATACAAAGTGATGGTCGTCCTGTGGCGACCAGACGCACCCAACAGAAACAACTTCTAAACTAGCAGCGAAATAGAAGGAGGCTTATAAGTCTCAGTTATGCATCATTTTTTTGTTCAGAAATGTAATTTTCTTGCAAGTATGTTTTGCTCATCTAAGACACTATTTTTCCATTGATATCTAACTATGTATTAGAATAACTTATTAGGCTAAGGGTATTTGTTTCAGGCGTATTCCACCGTTGGTACTTCTGACTATATTGCCCCAGAAGTTCTGCTTAAAAAAAGATATGGAAGGGAATGTGATTGGTAGGTGCAACCAACTATTGGGATTTATTCTATTTGGTTTCTTTGGTGCAGATAATCAATATTATCCTTATAGGTGGTCCCCTGGCGCCATTATGTATGAAATGCTTGTGGGTTTCCCCCATTTTATTCAGATGAACCGATGACAACTTGTAGGAAGGTAACTATAGTCCATTGCTTTTGTGATCTCAAGTGTTACATTTCATTGTGGTATTTTGTATTTCTTTAGTGATTCATTGTGTTCCCCTTTACACAAATTATAAATTGGAGAAATTACTTGAAGTTCCCAGAAGAGGCTATACTATCACCAGAAGCCAAGGATCTTATTAGGCTTTTATGCAAATGTTGAACAAATTCTTGGAACTAAAGGAGCTGATGAAATCAAGGTGTTGTGTGCATTGTTCAACTCTGCAATTCGAAGTTCCCAATTCTAATATTTATAGTGAGGAGAAACCTTTAGAGAACGCTTTGACTGTTTTCTTATAGGGTCACCCACGGTTCAGAGGTACTGAATGGGGAGAGTTGTATCTAATGAAGGCTGCATTTATCCCTAAAGTCAATGACGAGTTGGACACCCAAGACTTTGAGAAATTTGAAGAGGTAACATACTGACTATCAGCCCCTGATGTATATATTGAAATATTGGTATATATACTGAAGAATTGGTGCCACAGATGATAAATATGCTCCTGATAATGGAAATAATGTGTACTATTTTTTAAATATTCCTTTTGGAACAGATGACAAGCAAGTTCTAAAGTCGTCAAAGTTAGGTCCATGGAGAAAGGTATGACATAGGGACTGACTTTCTCGCGTTAGGTTGCACCTTTGGGGGACGCCAATACTCAATACGCCTACGCTATGCTATGACGATAAATAAAAGTCTAATAAGAACATAAGTAAATTTCAATTAACAACCTCCCAACCACCCTCTCTTAGTCTCCACAAGAACGAGAATCTAAGCCTTTTCTTGAATCTCACAGACGAGATTCAAGCCACTAGGAATTACTCTCTAACTGCCTAATCTCTAACTGACATAACAGCTCACTATTTATATCTCTAATATTTACAAACAACTCATGAATTGTATTATCTAAGTATTCACTGTCAGCTCAGCAGTCTTCACTTCTTCACTTCCAATATTCTTGTGCTTCTTTCTTCTCGTTACATACACTCTCATTGGTCTATCAATACCCCCATCCTGAAGAATCAGCTTGCCCTCAAGTGGATAACACGGAAACTGACTCTTAAAGTCACGCAAGCGCATCCAAGATGTCTCATGAGAAGGCAAATTCTTCCACGCAACAAGTATCTCCAAATGACCCTCAGCATCATAACGCGTATCGAACAAATCATGTGGCTCCACAATCAACTCATCCTTGTCCGAGAACACTGGTGGCAATGGCATGACACGTCGGCCTTCACTTATGACTGGTTTAAGTTGTGACACATGAAAGACCAGATGTACTTTCGAATCAGTAGGCAACCTCAATCTATATGCCACTTTACCAATCCTTTCCAACACCTCATATAGTCCATAATATCTTGCTGACAATTTATGAACAAACGTCGACTCACCAATTGTTGCCGATAAGGTGTCAGCTTCAAGTAAACTCTCATCCCCACTTCCAACTCCAGATCAACACGTTTTTTTGTCAGCGTTGTTCTTCATTAACTCCTGGGCACGTAACAGATGGTTTTTTAACATCAATCAACATTGCATCTCGCTCCTTAAGCATCGTCTTCAACTCAAAATTATGCGTTGAACCTTCCTCAAACCGCAATAGAGATGGAGGGTCTCTACCATAGACCATTTTGAACGGAGTTCAATGTGTAGCTGTGTGAAAAGATGTGTTGTACCAGAGTTCAGCCCACATTAAGAATTTAGCCCATGTCTTAGGATGTGATGACGAAGCACCTTGAGAATGTTTCAAGACATCTATTCAAGACCTCTGTCTCACCATCAGATTGCGGATGAAAAGCCATACTAAAACGCAGACGTGTCCCCGGAGCCTTAAAACAATCCTTCCAAAAGTTGCTCAGAAAAACCTTATCCGTATCTGAAATGATCGACTTTGGAAAACCATGGAGCCTGGCGATTTCCTGAACAAACTTCGTAACAACATCATAGGCAGTGAACGGATGCTTCAACGTGATAAAGTGGCTGTACTTGCTCAACCTGTCCATCACCACCAATATTACATTTTCTCCCTTAGATGAAGGAAGACCCTCTATGAAATCCATAGAAATATCTTCCCAAATTTGCTGAAGAATCTCTATTGGCTGAAGTAAACCTGCAGGTGACATAGTTGTATACTTGTGTATTTTACATACTTCACACGCTGCAACTTAGTCTTGAATGTGTCTATGCATCTTTGGCCAATAATAATTAGCTCTTATTCTCTTGTATGTCTTTAAGACTCTAGAATGACCACCGAGAAGACTGTCATGACATTTTCTCAAAATCAGCTGATAATGACTTGAGTTAGAATGTAACACCAAGCTTCCCCCGTTAAAAAGTCTCCCTTGCACCACAACAAAACCTTCTTTAATTTTCTCACCTCTACTCAATTTAGAAATTTGATCCTGAATTCACTCATTCCCATCAACCTCAGCATAAATGTCTTGAGCTTGCAGTGAGGCTGGTAATGTCAAAGCAAAACAATGGGACTGCAATGACAAGCTCTTATACTGCACTATCCAAGATAAACCATCCGCAACTATGTTCTCAGCTCCCACCTTATATTCAATGTCAAAATCATATCCCATAATACGATTCAACCAACGTTGATAATCCAAAGTAACTTCCCTTTGCTCAAGCAAATACTTAAGACTTTGTTGATCTGTACGCATAATGAATCTTCGTCCCAAAATATAGTGGCGCCATTTTTGAATTGAAAGCACTATCGCCATCAACTCTCTCTCTCATAAATTGGCTTCGACTGTTTCTTATCAGTCAAGGCATGACTGAAAAAAGCGATCGGATGTATCCCGAAGCATCAGATTCAATGATGAATACATGTGTGAAATCAGGTAGAGCAAGCACATGTGTTGTAGTCATAACAGTTTTCAACTTCTCAAACGCCACTTGTGTATGCTGTAACCACAAAAACTGTTCTTTCTTGAGCAGCTATGTTAACGGTTTAGCCAACATTCCATAGCTCTGAACAAAACGTCTGTAATACCCTGTCAAACCCAAAAATCCTCTCACATCCTTCACAGTTCTCGGTGTAGGCCACTTAACCACTGCAGCAATCTTCTGAGGACCTGTTGATACTCCTTGCGTCGAAATAATATGGCACAAGTATTCCACTTGTCTCTGACCAAAATCACATTTTCGCAAACAGTTTATGCTTGTCAAACACCTTCAAAACCTCAGTCACATGTTCAATGTGCTCCTCCAAAGAAGAACTAAATACCAAAATATCATCAAAGAACACAAGGACGAACTTGCGCAGAAAGTCTAAAAATACTTCATTCATCAATGACTGAAAAGTCGTTGGGGCATTCATCAATCCAAAAGGCATCAGCTTAAACTCATAGTGTCCTTGATGTGTCTTGAAAGTTGTCGTCTCTACATCCTCTTCTTTCATTCGTATTTGCTAATATCCAGATCTCAAATCCAATTTTGAAAACCATGTAGAACCACTCAGTTCATCCAACAATTGATCTATCATTGGAATAGGATATTTATATGGTATTGTCGCTCTATTCAAGATCCTATAATCCAGACAAAATCTCCATGAGTTGTCTTTCTTTTTAACCAGCAATACCGGACTCGAGTAGGGACTATAACTTGGTCTGATAGCTCTTGTTAACAACATAACTTGAACACTTTTTTCCATCACTTCTTTATGTATTTGAGGATACCTATATGGTCTCACACTAATAGGTCCCAATTCTGGTTGTAAGGTAATGTTGTGTTCATGTCCCCGTATCGGAGGAAGTTCTGTTGGTTCATTGAAAACATGCTCAAATTGATCCGTATCTGAAGGTCGCGTGTTCGATTCACGCTCACCGCACCAACTTGATAACATAAGTATATTCCGATTAAGAACCTCTCAACCACCCTCTCTTAATCTCCACAAACCGGAGAATCTAAGCCTCTTCTTGATTCTCACAGACGAGATTCAAGCCCTAGCAATTACTATCTAACTGCCTAATCTCTAACTGACATAACAGCTCACTATTTATATCTCTGTTATTTACAAACAACTCATGAATTGTAATATCTAAGTATCCACCGCCAGCTAAGCAGTCTTCACTTTTTCACTTCAAATATTCTTCTGCTTCTTCCTTCTCGTTACATACACTCTCATTAGTTTATCAGAGTCAAGGCCAGAGTCTGAAACAAGTTGTTTATATCTTCCTCGGCCTGTATTTACACATGGACAATTGTACGTTGCCATGTCTCGAGTCACAACTTCGAAAGGTTTTGAAAATATTAGATGAAACCTCTGATAAAGACGGTGAAGACGGAGTAACAAATATTGTCTACAGAGAAATCTTCAAAGATCTCCGCCTGACCCAAGTTAGCATATTATTGTCCCCGAGAACCTAGGCTACATGGAATCAGAAACGGATACTCGGAAACGAAACGTTACGAAACGTGGAAACGTAATTTTTGATTTTTTTTTGCATCGGAAACGTTTTAGAAACGTCAATATATAAATATATAAATAAATAAATATATATCTAAGATTTATTAATTAGCAGATAGCATATCTAAGAATTTGCATTAATAAATAACCATTATATATTAATCATAAGAAAATAAAATAAATTACCATTAAACACATAAATCATTTAAAAAAAATCAGAATAACATAAAACCTGTACTTAAATATTACATAGCAACTAAAAAATAAAAATTATAACAACATGTTAAAGACTAATAACATTATCTTCAACCTCATTTTCATTAGCTCCATCAAACATGACCGCTTCCAACTTAAGTTCATCTAGAGAAAGATCCTCAAACTCAAGTCTCACAAATCTATTTTTAATTAAAAAAAAGTTTTCATTTCGTTTCCAGAACATAATCATAAGTGTATAAATTGGAAACGCAAGTTTCCATCAAGTTTCCAAAATTAAATTTTTAAGAAATATGTTTCCACACGTTTCCGAGAGATTCCGATTCCGAAACATTTCTGAAACGTGAAACAGACGCTCAACCAAGTTTACATGCAACATAGCCGAGAACATCCTTATATTATTCTTATTATGTGTGATACTAATATTGTCTACAGAGAAAATCTTCAAAGATCTCCGCCTGACTCAGGTTAGCATATTATTGTCCCCGAGAACATCCTTATATTATTCTTATTATGTGTGATGCTAAATCTGTTTGTGTTCTGGAACTAACTTATAAGAATATAAACATGGCGTGGCAGTGATCAGATGCAGCGACTGAGCGGAAGACTTGCAAAACAAAATCAACATTCACATCTGTGAGAATAAAAGTTGCAGATACGACCAGAGACATACTATTATTCTCGGTTACTTTTGTTTTTGGTATCTTTAGCAGCAAGTAAGTGTATTCTTGGATTAATATTTGCAGAAACACGTATCTTTTAAACAGAAAACAACTTTAATTTTCTAAATGTATGTTAGCCTCATCTCATATTCACGTCCACTTCACACTATAGGCTACAGGTCAATGCCTATGTAATCTATTTTTATGCCTCAAACTAAAAAAAATAGCCCTTTCTTTCTTCCTCTGATCCCTCTCTCTCTCATAAGTTTATAATGACACAAACTATATATATTATAATTATCAAGTTATTATATGCAAATAAGATTTTATTTCATACGGTGTTTAATTATATATAATCGTTGGCTATCGAAAAACACATTAACGTTTGTTTAAATTTCACATAAGTATTAAAATATTAATTCAAAAAATAAATAATAATGTTTAAATTTTTTTAAGAAATTAGAATAGAAGTAAATCTTTTAACACAAACTTTGTAGACTTTTAAATAAAAATTAAAAAAATGGAAAACACTTTAGATCAACCATTTTGATCATAAAACTCAAAAATACTTCAACCTTTCCAATTGTACTATTAATTTTGGTACATTTAGGCTCGATTATAAATAATAATAAACTTACTATGAAAATTATAATATTATAGATATCTCTTT
>JABAYD010010133.1:0-17302 GCA_014822095.1 Diplotaxis tenuifolia
TTTCCTTTTTAATGTTTTTTACAATTACGATTTAATATTTTTAAAAGGATAATTACTATTTTAAGAGGATAATTACATTTTTAAGTATTTACTTATATGTATCTTAACACATGTCGCAATCTTAAATATACAATTGCCACGTGTCATAATCATGTTAATTAGTAATTTTGAGAACCAAGCTTTATATAATAAGATGTTAATTACATATGGCATATGTTGTTACCAAATAAACAAAAGTTGAAGAAGTTAAGATTTTCTCCATTTTGTTTCCTGATCGAGATAAATTGCCAAAACGTTTTTCCTAACTAAATCAAACTGGTTAACTATGAGTCGAGCCAGAAGCTAACTCGAAAAATGAAGGACTTAATGAGTGTATGTATCCCCGTGGATGCAACTCTGTGGATGCAACCCTATGGATGGAACCCGTGGATGCATCTCTGTGGATGCCACAACTATGGTACCAATGATCCAAAAGTCTCAATACACAAATCACCCCCAGTCTCTCTATGGCCATCAATAACAAAAACAAATGATATAATACATAACAGAAGTGATTTATTAGGCTTTTAGGTTATCAAAACGTGCCTTTTTAATTAGAAAGTGCTCTCGATGTGACAAGGATTGATCAGTCGATCCACGTTAAGGATCAGACGTTCTACATCTTTCGGATCGAGTGATGTCAGACATGATAGTTAAATCCTAGGTGTGGATGGATCGATTATCGTCACATCTCCAGCATGTTTCGACCCAATGCTTCATTTTGCTCCAGTTTCTAATCCAATTGTATTCTTTCTCATCATGTGGACCTTGCCCACCCATCATATACTCGAAGAATAAATATAGACACCGAGAAGACCAAAATACCATTAAAAACCAATCATTCTTTGTTCAGAACCATGTTTTAAAGTTTTTAAAATACAACACATCAAAGCCTGTCGTGTTGTCTCCTCCAGTCGGAGTATACATTGGCTGCAGGTATCGAGTGTGGGTTCGGTACCTGAGCCGTTCTTTTCCCATTGTGTTGAGGCTTAGTTTTCCTCTTGCAAAACTGAGTTCTTGGCTTCGAGCTGTAATAGCTTATGTATGCTTGCTTCAGTTGCTTGGAATACTCTTTCATCCTTTCTTCCAAGATTTGGATCTCTGAGATGACTTGGGATTATCCGTGGGATGTTGTTACTTTCTCGGGCAGAATGCATCTTAGTGATTGCCCCTGCAAGGCTTCTAATTGGGCTAGTAAGTTGATGTCAGCCGCGGTGGCCAAGAGGGTTGCGAATGGTCCGATCATCTTCACTTAGTTTGGTTATACCCTTCTTTCTAACATCAAATTGGTAAGGTAAAATAAAAAAGGTTCTTTCTGATACTATAGAAACATGAAGTAGTGCAGTAAAGAAAAAACAATATATCAAAAATAGTGTTTTATTGATCAATAAAGTAGGAATACAACGTTTTGAACCTAGTTTTAGTTGCTTGCTTCTATAGTCGAGGTGTATAATATTTGATCTCTTTTATAGGGTTTTGAAGTTTTTTTATAAGTTTTTTTTGGCAAAAAATGATTATTCTATCACTCACATTTGAGGTAGTCTGAGAAGTCAGACCGGAATATAACAACTAACAAAACATAATTTCCTATGAAAAGATCTTGCATTTTTAGTTAGAGAGATAGAAATTCCGTTTTTTTACGTTAAAAGTCTAATCTATTATTCAAGCTTGAGGTGGTCTGAGAATTCAGACCGGAATAGAACAATCAACATACACTAGATTCCTATTGAAAAATCTGGCAGTCCTAGCTAATGAATCCGAGACAGTGTTTTGCGTTTTGGGACCTAGAAAATTTTGAAGTCTGGGAAGCAGATCCGCATCGTCATAAGTTTTATAGAAACTCCGTTTTGAGCTCTTGGAATCTAAGTTATATATTTTCATAGCATGGAATATATAAATATTTTCTTTCAATATAACTTTTTCATTTTACGTGGAGGCAAGAAAAAACGTGATATGAAAGCCAGAAGTCGTTTATGCAAAATAAGATGGTTGACGTCTTAGGAGTAACACTTAATACGGTGTTGATTACAACGATACATATAATTCTCAATATTTTTATAAATAAAGTAATGTTAAATATATGAGTATGAGTTACAAAACTTTTGCATTGCGTCTGCAACTGCATTGACGAGGGTGACAAGGAACCGATACCAAATTAACCTCAGTGGCCTAGCGCATACAAAATATTGTATTGGTATGTTTTATATAATTTTCTTATATTACTTTTCGATGAGTTAAACCAATGATGATATTTTGTGATTATTTACGTCAACTTTGCCATTAAAATGTTCTATTTTAAAAAACCGTAACATCAGATCTGTATGGAGCATTGGTAGCAGTGGGGGATATTGAAGCAGATGCAATACATGACCATAGAATCGAGTTCTCTTTGGTCAATATTGAGTAAGATTTCTACATGTTTATTTAACCATTTATTATCACTAGATTTTAATGTGATCTAACATGTTTATCCTTTACTCTCATTGACAGCTATGATCACATTAGGTGTGTAGCATTTGGAGAAGTAGCACAGTTTCTAGATCATTTCTGGAACACAACCAATGCACCTGTTGTTCTATGTGTTTTACAGTTTTGGCGTATTGATTGGGGTGTTGGTAAACATAGTATTAATAATTATAACATTTGTTTATGGTGTCATTATTTTATGAATCATGATAAGGTGAACTGAACAATGTCACAACCATAGATGGGTTTTCTAAAATTCGCTTTGAGTCTGATGATATTGCAGAGATCCAAAATTTCCGAAGGTGGTAATACAATTTCATTGGTTTATATATAGGTTGACTATATAATTATACTTGCTCATTTTCTTAATATGTTTTTTTAGGATTCCATGCTACAACAACTGAAGAGAAGAATCATTGATGTGATGGTTCCAATTGCACGTTTTAATCCTATCATTGTCGTTTACTTATGTTGCGTTCTTATTTATTTTTTCTCCTTATGGAAGGATTCATGTTTTCTAAAATAATGTTAGAATAAATTATTCTATGCTTTACTTTATTTCATCGATTATCAAATACAAAACACTATCAGGACTTAAAATATCAACACACATTCCTCCTTCCCAAATTAATTGTGATTTTTGCGATCATCTATACTTTTCAGTTTTATACATCGCACACGAATTTTTTTTGTGAGCAATGCAAAAACCAATATAATTATATGAATAGATCATTTTTACATTTTTCTCACCCCGCGCAAGGCGCGGATCTCATCCTAGTATATAAATATTTTCTTTCAATATAACTTTTTCATTTTACGTAGAGGCAAGAAAAAACGTGATATGAAAGCCAGAAGTCGTTTATGCAAAATAAGATGGTTGACGTCTTAGGAGTAACATTTAATACGGTGTTGATTACAACGATACATATAATTCTCAATATTTTAATAAATAAAGTAATGTTAAATATATAGCTCTCGAAGATTTTTTTAAAAATAAAGGTTATATAAGATACAAGAAAGTGTCCAAAACAAATTGATTGCCATTACAATCTATATACTTATCTAAGAAATTGGGATTGAGACTAAAGACCCTTTTCTAACCGCTGAATGACCAGATGGTTCACAGCTAAATTATCATCTTTTAATTATTACGTCTATCATATTCGCTACCTCAATGAAAAATGGTGTACCAACCATTACTAAACTTGATATATTAGCGAATATATTGTTCTTCTCAAATTTCAGTTTTAAACTTTTTATTTTCTTAAAAGAAGTAATATTAATCTTATTTCATATGATTTACTATGCTTACAACAAGTAATATTTTCTTATAGATTATTCTACATCCTCATTTCTATAAATGATATGCATATGCATATATTATTATTAATTATATATCTCGATATGAAGAAATATTAACAGTAAAACTTAAATAATGTTTGACCAGTTAGAAAATAAGAACTGAAACCATAAATAATTATATTTATTTTTGTTTATTTTAATAAATTATAAATTAAATTTTCAGGTAATTAAGTTGTAGTTAAAATTAAGTTTAAAAGGAAACAAATGAATTGATTTATTATATTTATGTTAATATTTAGCACTATAACTTTGACTCAATGTTTTTAATATATTTTTTGGTTAAATGTTTTGATTGATTAAAATGATTCATTTAAATCAAATAAATTCAGTAACTTAAAAACTTGATTAATAGGATATTTACATTAGTTAACATATCTAAATATAATTTTTAAATAATCAACTAGTAAATATGCTAATTTTGAATTTTGAATTTCAAAGAAAATTTCTTTTGTTTTTTATTTGTTATGATATATTTACAATTAATTTTACGGGATATACATAATTATACTTCCATTATAGTAATTATGTATATGCTTCACATTAATGATATGTAACTAAATTTTATCATTATTTTTTCTTAAGAATCTATGTTTATGGTATGTATCTTAATTTTCTTATTATCTTATTTTAAGATTTCCAAAATTACAATTTTTGTCATTAAAACTATAGATGTTTTTTTAATTTATAGATGCTATAATAAAATGGAAGATACTCATAAATGATGTTTAGAGTATATATTGAAATACTACTTCTAAAAAATAAAACTAAAGCAGACCTTAATGTACTCTTAATGCAGCAAGATTTATAGAAATCATCGAAATATCTTTATTATATATTGCACATTTAGACAATTATCTTTTATTTGTATTTTCTATATTTTAATTAAAATTATAGTTTTTTAAATTCAAAGGTTTATTATAAATAGGCGTTCAAGCCTAAAAACTAAAATTATATTCAGTTGTGATGTGATCAATAAAGGCTTTTGTTTAGATAACAATATTATATATTCCTTGTATTGATTTAATTAGATTTATCAATTAAAAAGAAAATCCCAAACTAGGTTCCCTATAATCCTTTGGTTAAGTTTGGAGGTCCAAAATGAGAATTTTCTAATCCTTTGGTTGAGTTGTTTACATCAACTCTTTTGTATTGGACTGAGAACCTACTTTATAGGGTTAAATTATTAGCAATAAACGGTTACAAAGTTTATCTTTCTATATAACCATTCTTTACTCTCTAAAGGATTTAAATCTTTAATAATCGGAGCCTGGACGTTAATTCATTGTTGAAGTTTTTCTCGGGGGTTTTTTTTCAAAGAAAACGGTAGTCACAAAAAGAGTTCTTGTATTCTAGTCTCGTGTCATTGTTCTGTAGGCTTGTCGTCACTTGAAGTAACCGCTTGTTGATTTTATTATTTAGGCGGTCCCCAAGTCAACTCTCGCTTCTTGTGCAACTATGTAGATACATACATGTGTATACATACTGCATAGATATCTTTATAGAGATGCTCAAATATCAGAATCGTGCATTTTAAGGAAACTGTAGCTTGCAGAATCACATATGTACTGAATGTACATATCACATCCTATGTTTCTACAAATTTTCTTCTTATAATCATCTTTCTCCGCATCATCTCTTTTGTCTCTTTTCCCGGAAAAAATCATCAATAATTCTTTCTACATTATTTGTCTAACTTAACCGAATATCCCAAGTTTTTTTTCTATCTTGTTGTTCTATATAAAGCAATACCACAATTCTCATTTTTACACAACGAAAACCTCTTTCTTCTGAGTTTTTGTTGTTGATCACAATGAGTTTCTTAGTGAAAGTTCATGCCTTTGTGACATTACTTTTAGTGTTCATAATAACAACAGAATCAGCCCCTGAATCTGCTCTTATTACCAAACTTCCTGGCTTCAGTGGCACTTTTCCTTCAAAACACTACTCCGGGTAAAAATTGAGTTCTCTGTTTTCTTTTTTTTTTTCAAGATGAAATAGATCATAGGCTGAAACTCGAGTAACGTCATCTGAAACGTGTACAATGGCCACTGAGTTCTCATTAGTTTTCAATTTTTGTACTTGAAATTATGTTCATTCTTTTTTTGCATTTTCGAGTTTCTATGTTATTCTTTGGTTTTGATTTTCAAGGTACGTGACAATTGATAAGGAGCTTGAGAAGAATCTGTGGTATTACTTTGTTGAATCAGAAATGAATCCTTTGAAAGATCCGGTCGTACTCTGGCTCAATGGTGGTCCAGGTTGCTCAAGCATGGATGGATTTGTGTATGAGCATGGTCCTTTCAATTTCGAACCAGCAAAGAGAAACAATAGTCTCCCACTTCTGCATCTTAATCCTTATAGTTGGTCAAAGGTGATTTTTCGAAGTTTAGATACAGTGTCAATAATTACTGCTCCATCTCTTTCATATTATTTGGTGTTTTAAGGTTTTTGCACAATTACTAAAATAATGTTAACTTTTATTCATTTTGCATTTATTATACCTAAATCCAACCAGTCAAAAATTATTCAATAAAATACAATTGGTCAAAAACACCATACAACATTAAATATTTGCATAGAAATCTGAAACATCATTTAAAATGATATAAAAATAAAATCTTATACACCTATTAAAACAAAATAGAGGGAGTATTTATTTTCCGTAGTTGTAAATAATGTTTTCATGGTTTTCATTATCAGGTCTCTAACATGATATACCTTGATTCACCTGTTGGTGTTGGATTCTCTTATTCAAAGAACGAATCTGACTACATAACCGGTGATATAAAAACCGCGGTTGACTCTCACGCGTTCCTTCTCAAGGTAAACCAGACAAATGTTTACATTCAACGATTAAACTTAAAATTTCAATGAACTCATAAACTTAATACGGTATTTAATGGATTCTTAAAGAGTTCCTGTTTAGTGTTTCAAAAAAAGAGCTCCTTTTTAATTAAATTTTCTGTTGGAAAAGAAATATATATATATATATAAGTATTGTATAGCTTTATAAGATTTTGATTGATGCTATCCAAATGAGAGCTTAAGCGAATCTTTTCACTGAAATTACCATGAAAACTAATGGAGTTTTTTTTTGAATAAAAAATTAGTTTAGAAAAATAAAAAAAGTTTCAAATAACTCGTACCAGACGTCCAGTGACAAAAGTAGTCAAAAGAATTCTACAGAAATTAGAATTCTTTAGATAGAAATTTATATCTTTGAATAACCTACACCCTAAGTTTTTGGGTGTTATTCAGATCACTAAATGCTTCTTCTGAATGTTACTCACCAGTGGTTCCAGATGTTTCCCGAGTTTCAGTCGAATCCGTTTTACATCGCTGGAGAATCTTATGCTGGAGTTTACGTCCCAACTCTTGCTTCAGAAGTTGACAAAGGTGATGTACCTTCTCCTTCCATGTAAAAACAAAATCGACTATACACCTTCCTGAGCTTTGTCCTCCATTTTTTGTTATGTTGCAGGGAACAAAGAAGGGTTAAAGCCGGCTCTTAATTTAAAAGTAACGACATAAAACGAGTCAAGATTCAGTTTCATGAATTCTCGTTTGGTTTCATACAAGAATTGGATGACCTGTTCTTGTTTTGGTACAGGGATATTTGGTTGGAAATGGAGTTGCAGATTCCATGTATGACGGAAACGCTCTTGTCCCGTTTGCACACGGGATGGGACTAATCTCTGATCAGCTTTTTGAGGTTTGCTCAATTTTTTTTTACTCACTCTTCCACTTCTTTTTCTGGTTAATATCTAAATACCTAACAAGAAAACCCGCAGAACGTTACGAAAGTTTGCCATGGAAATTTCTATGACGATGTTGGACCTGATTGCGAGGAACAGTTGGCAAAAGTTTCAATGGTAAATATAAGATGTTAATTTTAAGACATTGAGAATATTGTTAGATCCTATATAGTTTCTTTGTTTCCTTTTTCCAGGATATTGACAGGTTGAACATATACAACATTCTTGAGCCATGTTACCATGGAACATCGCTATCCGCGTTTGACATAAAATCGCTGCCTTCAAGTTTTCTTCAGTTAGGCCATACCGAGAAACCTTTGGCTGTAAGAAAAAGAATGTTTGGTCGAGCGTGGCCTGTTCGTGCGCCTATTCGTCCAGGCATTGTTCCTAGCTGGTCTCAACTCCTTGCTGACGTCTCTGTTCCTTGCATCGTAAGTAAACAAGAAAAAAAAAAACAGTGCCTCTTGTATAAGATGAAACAGTCTACGTTTTATATTTGCAGGATGACAGAGTTGCAACAGCTTGGCTAAATGATCCAGCCATCAGGAGCGCTATTCATACTAAAGAGGTTTCAAACTCTGTTTTGATCCTGTTACTATATATTAAGAATACATATCACTGATGGGGTGGAATATTTTATAGGAGAACGAGATTGGAAGATGGGCACTCTGCACCGGAAAGCTCTCTTTCCACCACGATGCAGGAAGTATGATCAACTTCCATAGAAACCTTACTCTAAAAGGATATAGAGCTCTCATTTACAGGTACTCAAGCAAAACTTATAACAATTATATGAAGCCTTTAGTTTCGAAAATAATGAATCAAGTTTTGATTTGAAGCGGTGATCACGATATGTGCGTTCCATTTACTGGCTCACAAGCCTGGACACATTCTCTTGGATACAAGGTGATTGATGAATGGAGGGCATGGATATCAAATGACCAAGTCGCGGGGTAATATTTTCTTAGTGTAATGGTCTTTTCTGGAGCTATCAATGTATTCTATAATTCATGCATCTTCTTATGCAGGTATACCCAAGGATATGCAAACAATCTCACATTTTTAACCATCAAGGCATTGAAGCACAATTCTCTATTCAAATTGGAAATAAAACTTGTTTATATTCTTATGATTTTTTTTTTTTTTTAATTATCCTTGTGTGGGTATTTTCAGGGTGCAGGACATACGGTTCCTGAGTACAAACCTCGGGAGGCTTTGGATTTCTATAGCCGATTTCTAGCAGGAAGCAAGATTTAAGAGAGCTCTCTATTGAAAAATAAGTACAGGGCATCTTATCGTGTATTGACTCGTCTGAATAAAAAAAGAAAAGGCATGTGCTATTCAACTTGTGAATGATTGATTCTTCTAGATAAAAACATCATGCATACTTTTTCTTCCAGTAAAATGCTTGCCATCTTCTATTTTCTTCAGTTGAGCTCTTTGCCTTTTAAAAAGTGAAATTCAAGTTCAGTCCAGTCCAAACAGAAAACTAGCCGAAATGAAAATGCAGTTGATAAACTACGGAGGTAAATAACTTGCAGTACACTCGTCAGTTTGACGTCACGTCACATTAGTTATCTGTCTTAGTCAGTGGACCTACTTAAGATAGGTTTGTCGGTACGTCAAATCATTGAAAAATAATGCTCAATGGGTGAAAAATAATGCTCAATGGGCTTCACCCATCACATGAATCAGAAACTACTCAGGACTATGACGGGGAAGAGGTAAGACAAGCAGTTTTTGTGATGCATCCGGAGAAACCCCGAAGTCGAATACTATGATGGCATTTTTTCTAGCATTTGGGACATTATTAAAAAAGATCTGCTGAATATGATAAATAATCTTTGCTTGGTGGAAAGTTGGATATAAAGTTAAATATTACAAATATTTATTGATCCTAAAGATATAGCAGCCCACAAAAATGAAGGAGATGTGACCGATAAATCTTTGTAACGTGAGTTACAAAATCATCTCCAAAAATCCTTTGTCAAAGATTAAAGGTTGTCTTTCCAAACTTATTTTGGAAATACAATCGGCCCTTTGACGCAAAGCTGGATACAAAGTCAAATGTTACAAATATTTGTTGATCCCAAAGACATAGCAGCCCACAACAATGACATAGATGCGACCGAAAAGTCTTTGTGATGTGGGTTACAAAATCATCTCCAAAAGTTTCTTATCAAAGATTAAAGGATTGTTTTCCTAAATTTATTTCGGAAACACAATCGGGCTTTTGAAACAGGAAGACTGATTTCAAATGATATCTTCATAATTCAGGAAATGTTTGACGGGTTGAGGACCAATAAATCATGCCAAAATAAGTTTATGACTATAAAAATAGACATGGGCAAAACATATAATAGGATGGAGTGGGTATTTATTGAGTTGTACTACACAAAATGGGGTTCGATCCTCAATGGACTTAGCTGATGTTGGGATGTATCTGATCAGTAATAGTACTTTTAAACGAACATCCAAAAGGGCACATCATACATCATAGAGGTTTAAGACAAGGTGATTCACTTTCTCTATATTTATTCATCATGTGTACGGAAGCATTTATTGCAACTATCAAGAAGGTAAAGAGGGGGAAACACCTATAGGTCTTGTCCATCAAATCGTATCTTCTCTTTACAAATGATAACTTGTGGCTCAGAATGAGAAATTCTAAACAACTTTTAGGATCCTGAAAGAATATGAGGGGTGTTGTTACAGCCCTCAAACCAGTAGCTGATCTGGAGGTCGATCTAATACTCCACCCAACCAACCAAAGCGCTAACCAGAACATATGTGCACTAAAATGACATATCTCACAAACCAGGAAGGTTTTAACTCTAGATTGATTTCATGGATTCTACACTCCAGAAGGAGTCCATTCAAACTGGAATCGAGCCAAAACATTCACGGGCCAAGAAGTTACGAATTTTACAAGTCAGTGGTTTCTCAACCAATCCTTCTGTGAATATCCGACTTTAGAAGATAATTAAAGCCCAATGAAAGAGAGTTCTGAACCAAATACAATCCTAGAATTCAATAGGGAGATTATCAGCTTTCCAGAAAGCCAAGATCACGAGAAATAGTCAAGAAAATTGGAAGATATGATCAATTCTCCAAAACCGACCAAACCAGTTCTGCACTTGCTTTATTTGGAAGATTCGGGTTTCACATCAAACCAATCTCAAGAAGGGAAATCAGGAGACCTTCTAAGTCATTCAGAAGCACTTCAAAACCTCTTAAAAAGCACCATAGTACACTGAATCAGGCGGGTCCCAATCATACAAGAAGATAGACCTGGTTTGCTCATCAATTTGGCCAAACCGATAATATTCATGGAAGATCCTCAAGGCTCAAGCCAATCAATTTGGTCCCACCCAAACTTATCTATGGAAGCCAGGAGATCATCTTAACCATCCAGAAGACATTATACACGGCCAAGCTCATACCATGCACCAGCCAACATAGGATCAGGAGGATCCACATTAACCCCATCTTGACTTCCATCTTGCCTTATTTGAAATCTCAAGCCTTAAAACTCCAACATATATTTCTCCTTGAGTTTATGCACGACACCAGCACCTTCAAACCATCTAGAATGTCCCAAAGAAGCTCTCTTATGCCCTTAAACAGTCCAGGTTCAAGAAGAAACAAGTTCCTCACTTGTAGCCAAGAATCCCACAAAATGCTCCAAAGGCTAGTTTTCGATTTATTGCTTTGTTTTTGATTTGTTTCCTTTCTTTTCCTTTTATAACGCTAGGACCTTTGTATCTGAGCATTATATAAGCTCATTGTAATCCATTGTAAGGAGCACCTCAGTCGCCAAGTTAATAAAAGTTGTCAGTTTTTTATCAAAGTTTGTATTTGTGTAAAACATCAGTCTTTAGAATTCAAAGAGATTTTTTTTTTGTTTTTCTATTGATTTAATGAGTCTAGTTTGTTTGTGCAAATCAAACAAGCTCAATACACAGATTAAGCTTTTATATATCTATATATATATATATAAATCAAATCTTTTTATTTAGAATTTACCTCAATCTGTGTACTGAAAAATATAAAATACGATTTATATGTTAATATTCATATATATATATCTTCCGCATAATAAAATCTCTTCCTATATTGCATGCAACAATTTATAGGTTTAAATAACTATTACATCGACTGAAGTTGGATCCTTTCGTATAGAGCCTGTTTAACATTAGTAGATGCATTTGTATGTTTAGTGGGTCATTGATAGATTGATTACTAGGAACACGTAATTTGTTTTTTTATTGTAGCAATTTGGTTGTTGAACATTGTATGTTTCTTTCAATTGATTGGGTATTTTTAATGAATTTTTCTTGAAATATAACATGATTTAGTTACAAATGTAATCAGATATATCAAGAATATAGAGAAAACAGATGTTCATAGTCGTCTACACCTATACTCTAAAGAGTTATTCTAAGTTTATTATTAGGAAGGTATATGTAACATCCTGAGTTGTGATACATGGAAAGGCTAAAGAGAATTGATTTGGCTATCTATGTCACCAAAGTGCACTTACCTTTTCGGGAGTACATCCAGAGAGAACTCCAGAGTTAAGCGTCCTTGAGCTTTTTTAGTCAAAGGATGGGTGACCTATCGGGAAGTGATTTGCGATACCGTGTAAGTGAGGCCAAAGCACGGTGAAAGGTCGGGTGGTGATTGCAGGGTCAGTAAACATGAAAAATTAATGGACCGGCCGTTGGAACGGGATGGGCCCTAGACCCATGGGCCGAGCGAGCGTGGGTGGCCCATTAGCCGTAGGCGGTCGGGGCGTTATAAGTGGTATCAGAGCCATGTTAGCCATTTCAGTTCTTACCTAAGAGGCATCTTGAGACTTGTCGTGGGCCGCAACGAAGACGTTGCGTTCTTTGAGAGGGGGTGAATTGTAACATCCCGAGTTGTGATATATGGAAAGGCTTAAGAGAATTGATTTGGCTACCTATGTCACCAAAGTGCACTTACCTTTTCGGGAGCACATCCAGAGAGAACTCCAGAGTTAAGCGTGCTTGAGCTGGAGTAGTCAAAGGATGGGTGACCTATCAGGAAGTGATTTGCAATACCATGTAAGTGAGGCCAAAGCACGGTGAAAGTTCGGGTGGTGATTGCAAGGTCAGTAAATATGACCTTCGAAAATTAATGGACCGGCCGTTGGAACGGGATGAGCCCTGGACCCATGGGCCGAGAAAGCGGACGTGGGTGGCTCATTAGCCGTGTGCGGTCGGGGGATTATAGTATATTTCAATTCCAATTCTGTTAATCAATTTTGATTTTGATTTTTTTATTTCTCTTTTACAAACTTCTATTTTATACAGTAGGATTAATTAACATGATCGTTATAAAAAACTTAGATTTTCACATGTGTCAAACAATATGATACAAATCTTTTTATTTAGGATTTAAAAAAGATTTAAAAAAGAAAATTACTATTACATAATATTCTACCATTATATTTTGTTTAGTAATTTTGGAAAATAAAAATATTATAAAATAATTATTTATAATTAATATTAAATAATTTGTTAAAAATTTAAATTTTTACAATTCGTTTTTAATACTACTACTATTTTAAACTTTTTATTTTTTTCTTAAATAGATTTTAGTGTTATGTTTATCATAAAATTCAAAAATACTATCAACTAAAATTTATAATTCTATATGGTCAAAAAATTTTTAAAAAAGAAAAACAATTATCCTTTGGCTAAGGATTTTTTAAGAAAAACTATTTAACTTACACATCAATTTTACTAATATTTCATAAAAATAAAACTATCATACATCACATAATGGTTTGAAGTTTTTAATTAAAATAACCGTGACACATGCCAATTAAACAAAAAAAATAACTTCAAAATTTTCACTCTTCATAATTCTGATATTTTTCAATAAAAAAATTAAATTTTGAATGTATCAATAAAAGCTTGCCATTATGTGAAAATAAATTTAGTTTTTCTAAAAGTCCTAAGTAAAAAAATTTGTAAAATATTTTTTTTTGAATCCTAACCGGATTATAGTTTTTGATCTTTTGTTTTTAAATCCTCACCAAAGAGAAATTTAAAATTTTATTTTCAAAACTGATCCTACAAATATAATCAAATTATTTATTATTTTATGTTTTTATTAAATTAAAAAATCAAACAAAAGCCGTTGTAAAACACGGGTTCAAATCTAGTTTAGTAATAAACTTCACCGTGAATAAGAAATAAAATATACAGAATAATGATTTAGATTTATATATATCAATTACTAATTTATGTTTATATTGGAACAACATATTTATTTAAAGTTTTTCAAACATTTATTATTTAATCAAATTGTGTCATATTCAACACTGCTCTAACTAATGACTAATGAAAAGTATTAGTGTTTACTAATGGATTTAGTATAATTTAACTTCAGCCATTTTGTGATATATAAAAAGAGACCAACCATTAGTTATTTAAAAATAATAATAGAATAGACGTTTGATGTGTCGAAAGAAAAAAAAAAACAACCAAAACAAATGACTTTTACAATCTCTTTATGTTTATTAAACAAAAAAAGATTTGACAACTATAATCATGGGTATAGAGTATGTAACCAGAGATAATAACTTAACAGATAGGTCCTGTTACGTATGGCTTTATACATAACATGCATGTTTACATTTTAAACACATCCGATAAAAGATTGGTTTTTGTTAAAACAAATGTGTGCAGTGTGGTCATGTGCCTGGGAAAGAGCTAGGAGTTGTGCTTGATAAGATGATAAAGGCACAAACAACAGAAAGAGAGAAAACAGAGACCCAAGTATTCTCTGTATACATCTCCATCGCGTCTGTTAACGAAAACCTCGTCCTGTCCTCTGCCCAGTTCCTTAGTCTGTCTGCTTCCGCTGCATATAACGCCCGTCCCTGCAAACAAAAGGCCAATTTTTCTGCGTAAGCGCAGGCTAAAAATCTCTTAAAGTTTTACCCCTTCTTATTTACTTACTTGGTCATCGAACCACCTGCTTCTCCTGAGCCATGAAGTGACAATGGCAACCAATATCCTTGGAGGAGTTAGATAATTGACTGATTTTCCTGAACCTTTCACAACACGCATTCGTGGTACTAGCGTTCTAGCCACTGTCTCCGGAAGCTCACATATTATGTTAAACATCTGCTTGTTTTTTATGCTCGAACCACTGCCAAATAAGATGTGATTATCAAATAATTAATTCATCATTTAAATAGGGGAATGTTCTGCGTATGTGGCGAGTGCATACCTAAGAAGAAGTTCTGTTAAAACCATGCCAGGGGAAGCAGTGTGCAGGCCAACTTTTGTTTTTTGCGACTCTTTCACAATAGAGCCATGAAATTGCCTAAGTCCGCATTTTGTTGACCCATATCTGCAAGAGATGGCAAAAAGACTCAGAAATTGGAATCAATTCAAGTATCTATGATTTGGTTTACTTACACGGCTGTTAGAGGAGTGCTAGAACCCCCTGAACCGGCACCATCCATGTTAAATATGTGCCCACCGTTGTTCTGTCTACTCATCACCTCCATCGCCCCTTGTGTGCATAGAATCGATCCAATCAAATTTGTGGAGACGATCTACAACAGTTCAAATATTCAACCAAGAAACTCAACACCATGGCATATATAGTTACAAGTCATCAGTTATCATGAAGAATTCTAACCTGTTTGATATCTTCTTCTGTGAAATCGAGCAGTGGTCTAAACCCTTTGTTAGTACCAGCATTGTTGATCTGTCCAGAGAATAAAGACAGTAATGAAAAATATGTTATAAGAGAGAAGAAATTATTACAAAAAAAGGGTACAAATTAAAAAATGATTTTACCCATATGTTGATGGAACCAAGCTCTCTTACAGCGAAATTTGACAATTTTTCAACATCCTCGGGTTTACAAACATCACAGGCAATACCAACAACCTTAGCATCAGCCAGTTTTTTTCTAGCTGATTCACTGGCGTTACTCAGTATATCCTTGAGGTTTTGCTCAAGCTCTTTGACAGTCGTATCAACAGATTCAGAACTGATTTCACAAAGCAAAACCAAACAGATCATAAGACTAAATTTCTTGAGAATTAAAAAAAAAAAAAAAAAAAAACATATGTTTTTATGAAGCTACCACCTGCGAGATGTAACGATCACTCTATCTCCAGAGAGAAGAAACTCTCTAGCAAGAGCTTTTCCTAGTCCCCTCGTGCTAAACATAGAGATTCAAAACACACATTAGAAAACTAAAAGATTGGCACTGTAACAGAAGGCAAAGAAATTTACCTTCCGGTTATAACAACATTGCGTGGACCGGCTCGGTAATGATCTTCTAAAACCATGTTAGCACCAGTCATGGTTCCAATGATAACTCCACCCAGCCAGCTATACCAAACCAATGAGTTCATCGAATTATCTCCACCTTTTTCATTACAATATATACACACAAACTGAGTCGGATCAAATTTTAAGATCTTCAAAAAAAAGAAATAATTATAAAATTGTTTTTTACCCACTAACCTGACAATTGAAACCCAATCAAGAGAATAGCTCCAGTGCTTGTCATTGTAACAATATATCTCGCAATTTGAACAGCAATCTGCAAATCGACCAACACAAAAGCTTTACGACATATAATTTTGATACACAAATTTGCATATAAATAAATTCGAAAAAGGAGAAAGGTTTTTTTACCGAAGAGAAAACGATCTCTAATTTTTGAATTTTCTGACTATACTCATCCTTAGATAAGAACCCTAACTTACTAAGACCAGATTTAAGAGAACTCCACAACTCTCTCCCCTTCAGTTTCTCACGCTTTATCTGTCTTTGGACCTTTTTCTCCCCTGAATCACCACCCTCGCATCGATGCACATAAACCCTATTGTTTCTACAGTTCAATCTTGACCCGACCCGGTGATGATCCATGAATCCGAGGCGGTGTTCCAGACATCGTGGGTACACTTGAAGCTTCGTTATAGTAGTCATAGCTAAACCAGAGTTTTAGAATCTCATGCAAAATAGGTATTGTATCATACAAGAGAAGGAGGAGATAAAAGAGGATATTTTAATGAATCTTGGTTAAATAGCGATCGGAGAAGGGGAAAGAAAGGAGGTGAGGTGGTGGAAAGAAAGAAGGAAGAGAAGTGTGATGACCACACGTTACAGCAACCTCATCTCCTTTGCCCAACAATGCCACGTGCCATTTGTTTGCTTTTTCCGCTTAACGTGTTCACGATATTTTCTTCTTTTTCTTTGGGAGCTAGTGAGAGAGAGCCCATGGACTAAATTTGGCAACCTAAAATCCGAACCGAACCAAACTAAAAATCCAATTCTTATCTGATCTAAAATGTAAAAAAATCTGTGGAAAGAAAAAAGGGGAAACTGTTTTTTTAGACCAAATAACTTTGGATATTGTCTCCATAGTCTAAATTATACTTTGTACCAATTTTGACTCTAATACCCTTTATTTAATTCCGAAAATAATAAAAATAAATAGATATATGAGTCAAAGTTTTTTTTTAAAATAGTACATAATTATGAAACTCCTATATCTATATAGTGGTATTTTTTTCCTGTTTTAAAAATGTGTAAATAATAAACTTCATATATTATTCTACCGACATTATAATCCATATTCTACTTAGAATACAGAATCCACTTTTTCACTATTTCTAC
>JABAYD010010136.1:0-13902 GCA_014822095.1 Diplotaxis tenuifolia
AAACCAAACCAACTTTGTTACTTGCTCTTTACGTTTATCTCTACTCTATTAAAACTCTCATATTGTTTTAGATTAATAGTGATCCTATAAAAATAAACTCTGTAAATTCGATCCTCAAATACTACATCGAACCTCTTATTTGAGAGAGTAGCTTGAAGGTTAATTTGAGCATATCACATATATAATACTTCAAAGCAATATCAGCTGGTGTCATATATATATATAATACTTAACATTAACTTTATTCAAAAGAAAAATGTGCATGTTCAATTAAAAGGTATTCATATATATGATTATGAGATATTATCATTGTATGGCAGAGAAGATAGAATTTAAAACCAATAGCTATGTAATTAGAAAAAAAAAACCGATGCGATCTCTTCGTTAAGCCGACAGATAACGGTGACAAGCAGAACAAAATTTGGAGTGGCCAGGATCATGACGGGGCGGACCTAGGGCTGTAGGGGGTGTGGCCCCACCCTATGATAATTAGTAGTAAACTTATCTAAATACTCACTTAAACTCAACATTAGCTACCACAACAAGATATGTGCCCCATACCAAAAAAAATCCTGCGTCCGCCCCTTCATCTTAGATTTTTAAGTACATAAAACATATTTTGCTACACAAAAACTTGAACTTCACGGTGTTAATGAATTAGTGGAAATATCTAATAGTAGGTTTTGGATTTACCATAAGAGAGTAGTTTAGCATAGACATATATATGCTATACGTATATGCATCGATCAATACTGACATACATGTGCAGCTGTCTCTAGATATGTAGAAGCTGTCTGGGTTTGACCAATTTCTCTATAATTTTTATCCCTCATCATGTAATACTCATTACCAGCAGCCACATGTTTTTTGTCTAAATAATATTACAAACAATATTCTCGAATATTTCGCGAAATAATTGTTCACATAATTAACAGTGGTAGTAGCCTACACACCCATGCATACATATACGGAAAACGACTTTAAAATATTGTTGCAAAAGACTAAAATTATTAGTTTATCGTGAACGAAAATAATACTTCAATTCACAATGCTGGAATGGGACATGTACTGACGTTGATTTCTATTGCGTAATGTATAGTGTTTTGACATGATATGTCTCGCGCGCTTAGAGCATCTTAATGTCAAAACAATTAAATGGGTCTAAAACTTAATTCTCTATGATAAAATTATACAGAAATGGATAGTAATTGACTTTTATAATTTCTGGTTTAAAATCTAAAGCAGCATTAATACTTAAGATTTTTTAAAAAGAAGTACACAAGAACGTTGCTGAGAGAAAAATCGAGGCTAAATCAATAAAGGACAATCAAGATACTATTTTGTATAAGTGGTTAAAATTAGCACTCTTCCGAGTTTTCCACAGATTTTGTGGATTAGTTAGCTTTGGTACATGACATTCCGATTAAAAATAAAGTGGTATTGAAGTAAGACGTTGTAGGGACATAGTCTTTTTTATCTGTACTGCTGAAACATTAAACTAGTGAGCAAACAAGATATTTAAGATCGTCTAAAATCGGGTTTATAGAAAATAGAATATTATTGGTTGGGAAATATAAGAACAAACGAGGGAGAGAGAGTGTCGTTACGAAGAGGAGAAGAGACACAGAGGCACAGACTCACTCAAAAGCAAAACCATTTTGGTTCAACCGAAAGACTCGGTCGGAGTCCAAAGTCTGTCTCTTCCGACATCGTCTGGCGCACCTCACGTGCATGCTAACCTCCACTCACGTGCACAATGCATTTTCTAATGTTTTAAACGAAAATACAAATATATCTATCGACCCTTTTTAATTTGTACATTAATGCAGTGAGGAATTCATATATTTCAAAGAAAAAAAAAGTCAAGTTTTACTTATACGATGCATGAGTACGATCAAATATATATACACGTCAATCGATCTGAGGAATGCGTATTATGTATTATATAGACGCAAAAGTCAAAGTGAGAAGTAAAAAGGTGATACATGGAGAATTTAATCTGAAACCATGATTGAATGTTATTAATATGGTTAATTCGTTTTGATGAGGAGTGGTTTCTAAACACATCAATTGTGTTGCGTACATATGCACTCCACGCGCAGAAAATATTGACCCAAAAGGGAAAACAACCTAAAGCATGCCTACTTTCATCCTTGTTGTCTTGTTGAGATTTTACTTTTGGTGCCATATCTTTTGAGATTTTGATCCTACATTTGTTTAAGGGCATCATCATTCACTTTATTTTCAACTCTAAAATTTAGAGTTTAGAGTAAAAATATTTCAATGATATTATATTTCCAACTCTATAATAGAGTAAAAATAGGTTTATTCTATATATTGAATAAGTTGTTTATTTTTTTGTTCAACACTCTATTTTCTACTCTAAAATAATGTATTATCGAAGTATAACTCAAATTTGTTGTAGAGTTATTCTGTTTTAGAAAGAAAAAATAGAACGAACCTTTGGTAATAGTCTCATAACTTATTTCTCGCTTTATTGTCTAAGTCTATTATAGTACTCTTTGATAAAAAAATATGATTACTAAAAAATAGAATAATGAACAAAAAAATATATTACTGGGTATACAAAGTAAATCCATTTATATTCTATATAGAATGAAAACAAAGTATAATTAGAGTAATTTGTTTTCTATTCAAATCCTATTTTAAAGTAAAATACAATTCGATTGAAGATACTCTAATAATTTGTATGTGTTGAACGGTATATGAGGTCTTCTAGTTTTTGTTTAATGTCTATCTGTTGTTGTCACATATCATACGTTTTCACTAAAAGGTTACCACGTAATTCTGTAAATTAAGCTCGAAATGGGTTCATGTCTTTATTTTATTGTGCTCTGATCAAAACGTTGATTAGCAAGGATACCTGGATTCCTTTTGTTAAACGATATTCGAATATTGATGACAAAAAATAAACGATATTCCAATATTTGGTAAACTAAATGAGATTTAAACAATTAGGTGTATAAATCGAGCAATCAGCTTCAGAATATATATTGACATAAAATCAGTAGAGAATATCTACTTTATAAAGAGTCAGAGTTGTTCACGAAACAATTTTTAATTGTTCCAAAATCAAATTCCCGTTTATCTTAGAATAAGTTAAAAGGCTCAGTACTTAATAATAATAAGTAAACTAGCTTTTCACCGCGCTTTCCAAATGCGAATTTTTTTTTATGATTAAAAATTTATATAACTAATTTTTATCTTTATTTAAAATATGTTTTGGCATAAAATCAATAGTCTGAAATTTGTGGTGATGATTGGTTTGCATTAAGTTTTTATTTTCAGTTTTTTATTCAAATTTTATTTTATATTTTGGTTTTTAATTTTTAGTTTTTAAATTTCTATTTATAATTTCATCTTTTGGTTTTGGTTTTTATTTTTTAAATCTGCTGAATTAGTATAACTGATATTACCAACAAACAAATCATAAATAATCAAACATCTAATTTAAAATTGAAAATATGAAATTTTTTAAAACACAAATTGCAATATTTTTTTTGTAAAGAAAGAAAACAAAAATATAACCGCGTTTTTAGTTTTTAGATTTGATTTTTAATTTAAAATAAAAATAAAAACTTACGATTGAAATTTATCAAAACAAAGTGATTGTTATTTAATATTAAAATACATTAACATTTTTTAAATACATGATTTAAATAAGTGATTAATAATGAAATTTAATTATTAGATTTCTATTTTTTGAAAGAACTGTTAGATATTAAACAGTATATTACTATTTTCAAAACTTATTGATATCCTATAATTAGTAGATTTCCATGTTTGTTAAGGAACTGTTAATATATGAAATCTATTGGTTTCATATAATTAGTAGATTTTCATATTTTGATAAACCATTGGTTTTTTTTAATTTGGTTTACATATATTAATTGTGTCGGTTTGATTTAAGTAATACGGTCCAATTAATTATATGTCGTGTATTATTTATTTATTTGTAACATTTTAAAAAGAATCCATAACAACTTGTATTAGTAGATAAAAAATGACTATGTTTTAATAGAATAGATACAAAAGTAACAATTAGGTCAAAACCTCCCCCACTACCTAAATATTCTTAAACAAAACAGAATAAAAAAGATAATTAAATTACCTATTTTTATCAACCGATCAGTAAAGTAGTACATGTTTTCCAGGGAAAAAGAGTTTGAATCATACTACAATGTTAATATTAAACCGATAAGAAAGATGACGTTGAACCGAAAATTGCTTTACTAGATTTTATATATATCCGTAGAGAGCTGAAAGTAAGGAACTACTCTACTCCTGTCTAGATGAATTGTAAAGCACTTCAAACATAATAAAATAAGACTTTATATTATTAAAAAAACTCAGCAGATTAATAATTTAGTTCCCTGAAAATTTTAATTATTACACATGAAATTTAGCTTTAATTGGAGTATAATGATGTCCGTAGCTCTGTAAACATGTGAAGGTCTCCTCCTTTTGCGGCTAGTGGGTGCTCCATTGCGTATCAAAAGGAATAGTATTATAATCTTGATAAACAAATTTAAATACTACTTTACAGTTTTTATTATAAACTATTAATTCCAAAGGCTTTTTGGTTCATGACTCGTTGTTTTTCTCGCATTATACGGACATGTCTTAATGTGGACCAATCCATGATAAATAGACAGTAAATATATGCATCGATACATATAACAATTTTATAACTAGTAACAAAATATGCGATGAGCTTTATGATCTTCTTCGTTTAATAATTAAAAATATTTTATTTGGTAACACTTTTTCTTTTTATTAGATATTTAGTAACAAAGAATTTGTATAAGAAAAAGTGGGACATCTTTTCTTCTAAAACAGTTTATGTTATTTAGAATTGTTTATTTAAATATTGAAAGTTTACATGATTCAGCTTACAGTTCTCGATCCGCCGAACCTATTCCATAGTTATTTTTTTTATTTTTCAAATCATATTATTCTACATTTCTACTAGATGATACACAAAAAAAAATAATGAAAGCTTTCATGTTTTACTCAAAATGTGGCATAAAAGTACACAACCTTCATAAGAAATTCAGATCATTAGAGTATACAAAATTACAGTTATAAATAAAGAGAGGGAAAATTAACAGATTTTATAAAACCGTGGACTATAATCCAACAACATAAATTACAATCTGAAAAAGATAAAATAAAATAAAGGAGAGTAGTGAAAATAAAATAAAAAAGGTGGGACCGAGAAGAAGAAGACATCAAGTGGGGGGTGACACGTCAGAGGGCATAAGAAAATATTTCATTTTTCCGCATGTATCCGATCCCAATCGGCTTAAAATCTCAAATCACCAAAAAAAAAACGAAAAAAAAAACACTTGAGAATCTGCAAAAAAAACACAACAAAGGTTTCAAAGCTTTTAAGAGCTTTTAATCTTTGCTCAGATGCTCTGAAGGTTTAGCAGAAGAATGATCCTTTGTTTCAAAATCATTATTTAGTTTCTCTTCAGCTCGTCTCCTTTACCACTTTTAGAGTATAGAGCAAGACAGATTCGTTGAAGAACTTCAAACAACAAAAGAAAATTTTATTTCTGGAAACTATGAAGGCTCCATCAAATGGATTTCATCCCAATCCAGCAGAAGGTACAACCTTTTAATCATTCTCAAGCTTTCTGGAGTTTCATCACTGTTTCTACATTTCTTTATTGAAAAATGTTTTTTTTTAATCCTATTCAAACATGGAGTTAGTCAGCAGAAAGCCAACAAATCGAGTTCTGTTTCACTGTATTTAATACAGTTGTTGTCACATAAATGCCGCAATTTTTTTGATAAAGCTTCAGACTTTTACATGTCTTTGTTTTAAAATTGTTCTTTTTTTTTTTGGGTTGGTGTGATGAACAGGAGAGAAGAAAGCAATCAATTCTCAGCTATGGCACGCTTGTGCAGGCCCTTTGGTTTCACTGCCTCCTGTCGGAAGTCTTGTTGTTTACTTCCCTCAAGGACATAGCGAACAAGTAGGCTTCCAAACGCAAACACAAAACGCTATTCTTTAGTGTTTGAAACAATTGATCCATGTAATGATATGATCTCTTTTTCAGGTTGCAGCATCGATGCAGAAGCAAACTGATTTTATACCAAACTACCCTAATCTTCCTTCTAAGCTTATTTGCTTGCTTCATAGTGTTACTTTACATGTAAGCCTCTCTTTTTATCTCCAAATTTGTGAATCAAAATCAAAGACTGGAGAAAAACTAATCATGATCTGAATCAGGCTGATACAGAGACAGATGAAGTCTATGCACAAATGACTCTTCAACCTGTGAATAAGGTTTGATTTTAACTTGTGGTTTCTTGGTTGAGATTTAAGAACTATAATAGCTGATCTTTGCTTGATCATTCACTCAACATTGTGTTTCAGTATGATAGAGAAGCATTGCTAGCTTCTGATATGGGTCTGAAGATAAACAGACAACCTACTGAGTTTTTCTGCAAGACTCTTACAGCGAGTGACACCAGCACTCACGGTGGATTCTCTGTACCTCGTCGTGCTGCTGAGAAAATATTCCCTCCTCTTGTATGTCTCTCTCTGATCAAAGCACCTCTCAAACTGTTTTGTTTCATTTTTTTTTCTGCTAAAAGTTCTGAGGATGCTTTAAATAGGACTTCTCCATGCAACCACCTGCACAAGAGATTGTAGCTAAAGATTTACACGATACAACATGGACCTTTAGACATATCTATCGAGGTATATATCATCTTAATCAGCTAAAAAGAATGACAACTTTCAAATCTTATTTGTTTCCTTTGCTGAAATCTGATCTCAGGCCAACCAAAAAGACACTTGCTTACCACTGGTTGGAGCGTTTTTGTTAGCACAAAGAGACTATTCGCTGGGGATTCAGTTTTGTTTGTAAGGTATGATGAGTTCATACTTAGATCAAAACACTAAGCAGAAGATGGGCTTTACTTTTTCTCATAAGAGCTGTTTTGCAGAGACGAGAAATCACAGCTGACGTTGGGTATAAGACGTGCAAATAGACAAACACCGACGCTTTCGTCATCGGTGATATCCAGCGACAGTATGCACATTGGGATTCTCGCAGCTGCAGCTCATGCCAATGCCAATAGCAGCCCTTTTACCATCTTCTTCAATCCAAGAGCAAGTCCTTCAGAGTTTGTAGTTCCTTTAGCCAAGTACAACAAAGCGTTGTACTCTCAAGTGTCTCTTGGAATGAGATTCCGGATGATGTTTGAGACAGAGGATTGTGGTGTGAGAAGATATATGGGTACAGTCACCGGTATTAGTGATCTTGACCCTGTTAGATGGAAAGGCTCCCAATGGCGTAACCTTCAGGTAATGTTTCATTTGCTGTAAACTGATCATTTCTTCTGAATCATTTGCTGAAAAGGTTTTTGTTCATTGGTTTGAAACAGGTAGGATGGGATGAATCAACAGCTGGAGATAGACCAAGCCGAGTATCTATATGGGAGATTGAACCTGTTATAACTCCTTTTTACATATGCCCTCCTCCATTTTTCAGACCTAAGTACCCAAGGCAACCAGGGATGCCAGGTAAAGTATATACTTTCTTTGATCTTTCATTGAGTTTTCTGATACTTAACTTTGGAGATTTGTGTTGCAGATGATGAGTTGGACATGGAGAACGCTTTCAAAAGAGCAATGCCTTGGATGGGAGAAGAGTTTGGGATGAAAGACGCGCAGAGTTCGATGTTTCCTGGTTTAAGCTTGGTTCAGTGGATGAGTATGCAGCAGAACAACCCATTGTCAGCTGGTGCTGCTACTACTCAGCTACCATCCGCGCTCTCGTCTTACAACCTACCTAACAATTTTGCTCCCAACGACCATTCAAAGCTGTTGAACTTCCAGTCCCCAAACCTCTCTCCTGCGAATACTCAGTTCAACAAACCGAACATGGTTAACCATATCAGTCAACAGATGCAAGCACAACCAGCCATGGTGCAATCTCAACAACAACAACAGCTGCAGCAACAAGTACAGATGTCACATCAACAACAGCTGCAGCAACATCATCAGCAGCAGCAACAAGGGGGTTATAACACAGGTTCTGTAAACAATGGCGTTAGTGTTGTTTCTAACCAAGTCTCTCAGAATCAGTCTGCTGGTTTTACTCAGTCTCAGCTTCAGCAGCAGTCAATGCTAGTCAGTGGTGCTAAAATGACTCACCAGAACATGGTTTCCGCTGGGATCAAGGGCTCGTCTCAAATGACAGCGCAAGAACTGCAGTTTCAGCAGCAACTGGAACTGCACAACAGTACCCAGTTATTGAGAAACCAACAGGAACAGTCGTCTATGCATTCATTACAACAAACTCTGTCCCAAAATCCTCAGCAACTCCAGATGCAACAACAATCAGCAAAACCAAGCCCCTCACAACAGCTTCAGATGCAGCTACTTCAGAAACTACAGCAACAGCAGCAGTCAACTCCTGCGGTTAGCTCGTCCTTACAGCCACAGTTATCGTCGTTGCAGCAGACACAAAGCCATCAGTTGCAACAGCTTCTGTCGTCTCAAAATCAACAGCCCTTGCCACAGAGTAATAACAGCTTCATGCAGCCTCCACAGATTCAGGTGAATCATCAGCAACAAGGATATATGAATAATAAGCCTATTGTAAGATCACAATCTGGTCACATAGATGGAGAAGCTCCTTCTTGTTCAACCTCGCCATCCGCCAATAACACAGGACATGATAATGTTTCACCGACGAATTTCCTTAGCAGAAACCAACAAGGACAAGCAGTATCCGTACCTGTACCTGCATCTGATCCAGTCCAACAAGGCATGATGAATTTGAAGAGTGCTGCTGAACAGTACAAGTTTAAAGGCGCGGTAACAGATCAAATCGATGTAACCACAGCGGGAACAACTTATTGTCCTGACGTTGGTGGCCTCCCTGGACAGCAGCAGCAACAGACTTTCCCATTACCATCATTCGGTTTTGATGGAGACCTACAAGCTCAACATCCAAGAAACAACTTAGCTTTCGCTGGTAATCTCGAAGCTGTGAATCCTGATGCTCTCTATTCTCAAAAGGACTTTCAGAACTTAGTACCCAACTATGGAAATGCACCAAGAGACATAGAGACCGAGCTATCAAGTGCTTCTCAGTCATTTGGTATTCCAAGCATTCCCTTCAAGTCAGGAGGTTCAAATGAGATCGGTGGCATCAATGATTCAGGTATCATGAATGGTGGTGGAATCTGGCCTAATCAAGCGCAACGAATGAGAACATATACAAAGGTTAGAACACTTTCTCTCTCTCTCAAACAAAAGTTATATTCTTATTGCAACTAAGTGTTTTGTAACACAAAAAACTGAAGGTTCAAAAACGAGGATCAGTTGGAAGATCAATAGATGTTACCCGTTATAGCGGTTACGAGGAGCTCAGGCATGACCTAGCGAGAATGTTTGGCATCGAAGGACAGCTTGAGGATCCACAAATCTCTGACTGGAAACTCGTCTACACAGATCATGAAAACGATATATTACTCGTTGGTGATGATCCTTGGGAGTAAGTTCCACACCAAACTCTCTCTGAATCAGTTCAAGATTTCAGACATTCTGATCATTCTTGTCTTTTACACAGGGAATTTGTGAACTGCGTGCAAAACATAAAGATACTGTCATCAGCAGAAGTGCAGCAAATGAGCTTAGACGGAGACCTTGCAGCTATCCCAACCACAAACCAAGCATGCAGCGAAACAGACAGTGGAAATGCTTGGAAAGCACACTATGAAGACACATCTGCAGCAGCTTCATTCAACAGATAGAAGAAGAAAAAAAAAGATGCAAATACATCAAAAAAATCAACTTAAAGTACAGTTTTTTTTGTGTGTGTACTGCAAACAACAAACTGAGAAGAAGAAAAGGATGCTGCAAAGGTATATATACATTTTTATAGGACAGTGATTTGATTTTTTTGCTTCTAACTTGATGTTGTCTTTCTCTTGTTTCCGTATTTTATGTAACCTATGAACAAGGACAAAGTCTACTTAAGAGTGTCTCTATACAGATACTACTACAATGTTAATGTAATGTAGCTATCATATTCAGTAATCATTGTTCTTTGCTAAACTCAGCGAAACATTCAACCTTGAATTAGAGGAAAACAAAGAAAAAGGATTAAATCACGTGGAAAACAAGGACAAGGACACAAGAAAAGCAGTCTCAGAGTTTCAGCTGAGTTTAACCGCGTGACCACACACAATGAGACTGGCTTGCTCGGCAGCCACGTGGCAATTCCCCTGACAATTGCGACGTTTTATTAGACCGGTAAATAAGTGAGAGACGCGGGGCTCTCTTTGACATTTTGAGTTTTGACTCTTTATTTCTTTACGCGCCAGAAAACAAAGTCAAAAACTCACTCTTCACTCTTTCGTTGTATATATATATATATAAATTAAAACCTAAAGCGGTTATCCAATTCAAATATCAATACTCTAAACCAGAAGCTTAACGTACCGAATCAAACCGGTTTAGTGATGGAGGGATCGTCGTCCTCGTCCTCATCGTCGATGCAATCAAAGTACAAAGGCGTGAGGAAGAGGAGATGGGGGAAATGGATTTCGGAGATCAGAGTTCCGAACAGCAGAGAACGTATCTGGTTGGGATCTTACGACACTCCTGAGAAGGCGGCGCGTGCCTTCGACGCTGCTCTCTTCTGCCTCCGAGGCAGCGGCGCGAACTTCAATTTCCCAGAGAATCCTCCGGTTATCTCCGGATGCCAAAGTATGTCGCGATCGGAGATCCGAGAAGCGGCTGCGAGGTTTGCTAACTCTGGAGAGAATGTGGTGAAGGAGAAGGAGATGATAGAGGAAGAGTCTCCTTCAACGTCGGAGATTGATGAAAAATCGGAGTTGGTGGTGAGAAATAGTAGTATGCTTCCGACGGTTGGTTCGGGTAACTTCGCTTCGGATTTCGGTTTATTCCCCGGTTTGGATGGTTTGGGAGAAGAGCTTTCACCAACGCGGGATGATGACAGTTACGATTGCTCGGTCTATCTTTGGAACTTTTGAATCCAGAATGTTAGTTTGGATATCTGTCTTTTGCATTTTTGGTAACATTATTTCCAAATTTTCAATTATGATTCTTTTGTTTGTTCCGCAAGGGCGAAGGGGCCCAATATATCAGATGATAAAGGCCGAAGCTTATTGCTCTAGTTTGTCAAAGGATATTGTTAATGTTTTTTTTTTCTTTTAAATGTATGTAAAAAATTCCATTTAGTAAAAGACTGGGTAAATGCTTCTTTATTTTAGAAGAATGTTTGTTTTAAAAAATAAGTGTTAGCATAAATATTAGGTTGACCTCTAATTATCTCTAATATTTGTTATTATCATTATCGTCATAGGATAATGTTTATCCTATTCTTTATGACGGTTTATACTCATGTATAAATACAACAGATATGAATGAGAAATAGACAAACCTTCTACAACACATTATCAGCACGACATGTCAACCCTAGCTAAAGAAAAAAAATTCTAGCCTCTCTCTCTCTCCTAAGCCGCTGGAAAGCTCGGTGTGTGGTAATCCGTTCGCGGTCTTCTCTCCATCTCGCGGTGGTCCGTTCAACCCACAAACAAAGTCAAGGTAAAAGATCTAAACTAAAAAATATAGATCTTAAGATATAAGAGATCATAAGATCTCAAACCCTAAAAATCATCCTCTCCACGATCTCGAAAACACCTTATACAACTCGTAAACTTGCCATGTTAAGATTGTTTATGTCATTATACAAGTTGTTTATGTCGTTATTGTTTGTTTTTGATTTTGGGACCGTGACTTGATCATATTGCTTGGTATCGTTTGATTAACTTCTAGATCTTGACTCACTTGATTGCTCATTGAACTTTGATCGACTATAACTTGAAAATTATACAAGTCGTTTTTGAACCGAGAACCCTAAGATTGTAATGTTCATCCGTTTGATCATTTTGTTTCATTATTACATGAATCGTTTTTTTAACCGTGAACACAAAAATCGTTTTTGAAACCGTGAGTATGTAAGCATGTTTTCGTTATCGTTCATGTCGTTTTGATTCACCGTGAGCATATTAGTTTGTTGATTGATCGCTACATAAATCATTGATGTCGTTTTGTCGTTTTGATGAACCGTAAATATTGACGTCGTTTGTTTGAACTGAAACCGTTTTGATCTGAACCTTACAATTAGATACATGAACTTAAAATCGTATCGATTATTGAACTTCAAAGCGCTTGATCATCGTTTAACCGGAACTCGTCTCTTTGAACCCGTGCTCTATTTTTTTAAAACCGAAAACAGAGGCCTTGAAATCTCTTATCTTATCTTGAATTGCTTGATCATCGTTTGTTTTACATAAAACCGATCTCATCATTGTCCTTATTGTTTTGTTTGAACTTGAACCGAGAGCTTGAGACCTTACTGTTTTAAAACCAAAACTCATCATGCTCTATTTTTTGTAAATTGAACCGGAGGACTTGACATTGTTTGCTAAGGTTTTACCGGAACTCATTAATCATGTTGTTCGCTTGAATACAAACCGGCTCCTTGTTCTGCTTGAGACTTTTATAGAACCTGGAACTTGAACATGACACCGAGTTATATAAACCGCTTAATTGATGCTTGTATAGAATCGCCTTGTTTGTTTGAGTTGTTTGAAAAAAGAACATGAATCCGTTCTTTTAAAATTGGAGTAGATCAACTGCATGTTTTGAGGACTAATATTTGTTAGAACTTGTACTAGAGAAACCGATTGCTTTGTTTGTTTGATAGCTTGTTTTATTTTGATAATCATACAACCTAATCCTGATAATCAATCACATAGCTTGTTTTATTTTGATAATCATACAACCTCATCTTAATAATCATTTGGGCTTGATGTTTTGTTCACTAATCTTTAATCATGTTGTCTTGTTTAACTAAACCGAGAACCTGCAAACCCGTATCATATGGCCTTGATCTTGGACTGAAAACCGAGATCATGAATCTGTTTTGCTTACTTGATCGTTTGTTAATGTCGAAACTACTTGTTAAGATTACAGCTTGTATAAATATCGTGAAATCGATCTTGAACATGTGCTTGTTTTGATAAGTGTTCTCGTTTTGAACTGAACGCCTTAGGATCGATATATAATAAGCGTATGTTGATTGTCACCGTTACATTAGCTAAGTGCTTAACTTGTATATGTCAAAGCCTGATTCTAGAACGCGCATTGCTTGATTCATAATCGATTTGAAACTTGTAACTTGAGTATCACGCTATTGATAATCACTTGCTTGAACCCGTATCCCGTTTTGATAATAACTTACTTTTTTCGAACCCGTTACTTACTTGGATCCGGCTTGATGTTTATAAACTGTTTTTAGAAAAAAAAACAAGGACTTGATAATTTGATAGCATCATTGTTGTTTGGTCGTTCCTTAGTTTTTGAAACTGAAACTTGATCACTAAAAGGCCATGAATGAATGTTTGTTCAAAACAAAGAGACCTTGAAATCTCTTAACATGTTGCTTGCTTGACCAGTAATGATGTCTTGTTCTTGATGTGACAAATACATTTTGCATATAGAAAACACTTTGGCACATTCATTACTCGTAAGTTCATAGTTAGAGTTCAAATTGTTTTGTGCCTTACATGCCAAGCAATCGTATATATATACAAAAACATTATTAAAATATATATATAATAAAGAAAATATATATACTATAAAAGTATATACAAATAAATAATAATATAATTATTATATATCTAAAAGTATGAATCTATTAATAATTTCAGATGTCGAAATTTGAACCCTCAGACTATGCTGCCCTAAATCTCTGCGGAGATAATTATGTAGAATGGGAAAAGAATACTACAATTGCTTTGAAGTCTAGAGGACTCTGG
>JABAYD010010146.1:0-23422 GCA_014822095.1 Diplotaxis tenuifolia
TCTTCTGGTGTTGGTGACCTTAAGTACCACTCTGAAAACACTTCCACAATTGCACGACAACAAATTTTCATGCATAGTAGACTCACCTATTTAATGTATTCATCAGTGGCATCAGCGGGCATACCATATGCCAAGATCCAAAGAGTCGATAATCCGAGAGTCCCTGAACTAGCACGTCGTTGATTGAAGTAGTTTTCATGTTCTTCAACAGAATCAACAATATAAAGAAATAACCTCCGGGACATTCGAAATCGACGATGAAACTCTCGTTCGCCATATACAGGATTGTCAGAGAAATAATCATTGTATAAATTACGATGAGCATATTCTCTATCCCGATAAACAACTGCATGAACAGAAATAGAACTTCGATAACTTACATGATTGTTCTCTTGAGTGAGTTGGTGAATTAGACGATTATTGTTGAGAAATAAGTTGACCAGCAATAGAACCTCAATGTCAATGTCGGTATTCCAGATAACGAGAATGAAAATCTCAGTTCTCCAACTTCACAATCTCCAAAGCTTTCTTCATTTTCTATTAATTTAAGCAGTGATGATGGTGGATCAAATTCATCACAACGTCTCATTCGATCGAAGAAAGCAAAACTAAAAAAAAAACTTGATGAAGGTAATAACTCATCTATGGATACTTTAGTTTCATCAAATGAGCAAATCATTAATTTCTTACAAGAAAGTTCAACATCTAGAGAAAAATATTACGAGATAACCCAATTGCGTATACAAAATCAAACCAAAAAATTAGCCCTAAAAGAAATAGATCAAGAAAATAAAATATTGCTAACAAGTTTAAGCTCTTTTGAGGATGATCATACACGTGAGTTTATTCTATCTGAGCAAGCAAGAATCATACATAAAAGGAAAGAGCAACAACAATCTTCTACTACACCAAATTTGTATGGATAATATTTTGGTGATCTTGGATGCTCGAGACCAAATTTACCTCATTACTAGTATCAATGTATGGATTGTAGTTTATGTAATGTTTATATGTGTAATTTTTATTGCAAATTTTTGTGCTTGTACTCTTAATCTTTAGTTTGTAATATATTGTTCAATGTAATATAATTTTTATGTGAAATAGTAAGTCTATTTAATTAATATTATTTTATATTAGGTTTTGTTTTATTTTAGCATATTATATATTTAATGTATTAATTATATATAAAATATATTTGAATAGTTAAGTAAAATATAGTTATAATGATTAAAATGATAAAGAAATTAATACAAGTACAATTATATGTAAGTTATAACAGTATAAGGACTAAACTGAAGAGTAAATTTGTTTTGAGAACATGAATAGTAGATTCTCAAATTTGAGGCTTCACTGTTTATGCCCTCAAAATTTGAGAGTTTTTTGGAGAGACCAAAAACCTCAAATTTGAGAACCTCTTGTAGATGCTTTTAGTTTAAGATTTAATTCAAAAAAAAATAAGACTGCAAAAAAGGTCTGCATAATCAAAATATGCATTTGATAAATGAATATATGTTATCCTAAACAGCAGGTAATTTCTTAGTTTAATGTTTAATTCACTTTTTTCTTATTTGTTATGACTTCAGTTCGGTTCTTTTGTTTTCTTTTAATATTTGATAAGGTGACAAGCGTTTATATATATCTTAATTCAGATAGTATTGATACATTGATTCAATTAAGTAAAATAGATGGTATGGTCTATAGTCAACAATCATAGTTGAGGATCATTGATCTTATTATGTTACTCGGGAATATAGACTCTAAAGATGAATTGTGCAACGTTACAAGGTTACTCTAGATATAGAATCAGTGATCTTATTATGCTGCTTAGGAAATTGCTGGTCAAAAAGATTTGCTTTTGAAAGTTTTCATTTCACCACCAAAAAGTGATTTCCATTAAAATGAGACATATATAATTCATGTTTGCCTTTGCTTTCACAATGACTATTAATAAAAGTTAAGGTCAGACATTACAAAATTTTATTATTTTTGCCAAAACAAGAAAAAAAAATTAAAGATTATAATAACAAATGAAAAATAGAAGCCAAAAAGCACATTGAACATATTGTATAAAGAGATCATTGTATAAATAGGGTTTCCAGAATATTTACACTGCATCCATATTATCCGGCTTTTTGGCACTAAAATATACTCCATCCGTTTCAATTTAGTTGTCATTTTGGATTTTTACACACAAATTAAGAAAAAAATTAATTTTACATATTTTCTAAAAAAACACAATTACATATACATCTAACCACATTTTAACCGATAGAAAAATAGAGTAGTAGACAAAGTTAATAAATTTTGCATTGAAACTATATTTCAATAAAATGACACTTATTTTAAAACAAAAATTTTACTCCAAGACAACAACTAAACCGAAACGGAGGGAGTATCTATTTGATGAATAAGAAATTATTAAAGAAATTATTATGTTGGCTTTTGAATTAATTATACATTTACCGATAAATATTTGTAAGGATCATTTTCTATATTTTTCCTTTTAACTTATATTGTTCTAAAGTATGTAATTGCTAAAAAGTATATATTATGAATAAATTAACATCCAGTTTGTGTATTATAAAACAAGCTAGCTTAAAAAAATATTTTTAAGTAGTAAAATAAAAAAGTTGTTTTCAAGATATTCTTAGCATTTTTATACTATATATGATATTTGACCAAAATAAAAAAGATACTTTCTATAAAGAGAGATGCTTTGAATTTATTTACACATTTCTCTATTGCTACAAATACATTGTGCTCAAGTTTGTGTTATTGTGTCCTTTCGCTCTTCTTTATTAAAGGTTTTTGTGGGTTAACTGTGATATTGATCTTGCAGCGACAATGCCAAACATTGCACTCATCACTCGTAAAACCACTTCGTACGTTCTCTTTCACTTATAAGTACAGAGTATGCTTATGGATTCGATCGTTGGTGTAATAGTTGAATAATTTTTCTTGAATTTTTTTTTTGTATTTACATTTTTTTGGTGGCGTATGAACTGCAGAAGTTGTTCCAGAATAATAGATCAGATGCACAATAAATACTTTCGTGCGCATATGTCTGAAGAGGAGAAGCTTGCTGCTGAAGAGAGCCTTTTTGAAGCCTATGCCCAGCCTATTGAATTATACAACATTCTTCAGCGTCGTGCTATTGAGAATGTATGTGTTTCTTTAGCTTTTACCTTTCCATAGTGATGAAAAGAATTTATGAATAGAAGAAACATTGGTTTAATTGGTTTTGACATAGATTATTCACATGGATGTGTAGTCTATGCTGACTTCATTTGGTTATAAGCAAGCGTGTGTGATCTTGCTATGTCGTTGACTCTAACAGTTATTTCTTATCTTAACCTTGTAGCCCTTGTTTCTTCAGCGAAGTTTGAAATATCAGACTGAAGCCAAACATCAAAGGAGGTAAAAAACAAAAATTATGTTCAGAATCTCAATTAATTAGTTTTGTGTAATTATAATTAGAATATAAATCAACCATTAATTTAATTAGAACCTGAATGCTAAGTGCTTTTATTTGGGAAGAAGTTTCAAAGACTTTACCCCCTGGTGAATAGTAATTATTATTTTACTGATGTGCAGAATACAAATGACTTTTTCGCTTTCGGGCACTAGAGATGCTGCTAGTGAACAAACTCAAAAACTGTTTCCTCTTTATGTTATGCTGGCAAGACTCGATTCTTCTAAGCCTACTGCAGAGGTAGGCTTTTTAACCTCAGACATAGGATTTGATCTTTTACCTAATTACATATGTCATTACATCGCCTAACATTTTTCTTTTTTTTTTCCTTTTTGAATTCTCAATATTATAGCATACTACTGAAATAATATGTAAGTACAGTCGGGTATGTCTCCTAACTGGATTTGATGGAGATAGTCAAGGACAAGCCAACTTTCTTCTCCCTCGTATGGATAAACTCGCATTAAAATCAAAATTAGAACCACTTGCTATCTTATTTTTCAGCTTTGGTGAGTAAGTTTGTGTACTGGTGCTCAAAATTCTTAAATTATTAAAGATAAAATGATTAAATTATTTTCTTTCTTGCAGCTGGTTCGCAAAATTCTCAATTTGGAATTGATTCAAGCAAGAACCATTCAGGTATTTCCAGTTATAAATTAATGTTTTAAAATGTCTCTTTCAGGCATGAGATTTTTTAATTTACTTTGTTCTGGCAGGACCTTACCTATGGAGCAAAATACCTCTGGAATCTCTCTATTCGTCGTCGTGGCAGAAATACCCAAATATGAACTTGGGACATAAAGTAAAATCAGTCTCTCTTGTTGAAATGCAGCCTTGCTTTTTAGAGGTAATCTTGCCTTAATAGTTTTCTTAAATAAACTTAGGTTTTATTGTTTCCTTTTTCATATTCTTTGTTCCCTATAATGAAATGTGGACTCTCTGGATTTAACTTCTTTCATGTACTTGCTAATTTGAATTTCTGTGAGTTTACTATATTCACCATTATTGTGGAAACATTACTGGTATGACTTGTCTATTTCTACAGACAGAGTTTATAAGTGAGAAAGAGAGTCGTGTAGTGATTCAGTTTCCCAGCAATCCCTGCACCTCGGTAACTTCTCACACTTTGGAACCCTTCTATCAATTTACTATGCATTAATTAATGTGTTAAAGTATCTTACAATTCTTGTAATTTTTTTGTTTGTTTGTTTGTTTGAAGAGCTCACCACAGCAAGTCCAAGTCACTATAACTGCACAAGAGGTTGGAGCAATGGAAAATCCTCCTTATAGTTCTTCATTTTCATTTGATGGCATCCCTTCCTTTTCAGCAGTGTTTCCAATTAACAAGTAATTTCAGTTTAATCTACAATTCCTTTCCCTTAATTTTAACAGTTATCAGTTTTTCTTGAATTCTGGCTTCCCCTCTCTATTAATGGGAAGTGTTACCTACAAATTGATGAGTTATAACTAATATATAATGTCCACCTCTTCATGTCAACTCTAAATCACTCTTCTACATCCATCGCATAGGTTGAGAAAAGGACTAGTGGTTTTCAATTACAGATACTATAACAACAAACTACAGGAACCTGAAGGTATATTTGTGTAATCATTAACCTGTTTCATACCCATATGTGTAATATATATATGCGTGTGTGTGTGTGTCATAAATTACATTTTGGATTTTATTTTCTTCCAGTAACTGGAGACTTTAGATGTCCATTCTGCTTAGTAAAATGTGGCAGTTATAAGGTGGACTTTCATTTCTACTCTCACTCATACCTCTGAGTAAAATATACTAGTGAACTATATTCTATGTAGTGATACAATCTTTTTTTGTTTGTTCCCAATCATGTTTTAGGGCCTGGAATGTCACATGCCATCAACCCATGATCGCTTCAATTATGAATTTTGGGTTTGTAACTTCAAAACTCATTTAGCTATTGCTGATCAGTATTCCTTATGATTCCCACTAATCTGCTCCACTTGTGTTTTAGGTAAATCAAGAATATCCGGCTGTAGATGTGTCTCTCAAGAGTGAGACAACGATCGACGAGGTTAGTACATCTTATTTCCAAAAAAATAATATCCTCAATGTTTAAATAGGAGAACTGGAATATTTCCTTGTTATTTGCAACACTATAATAGCTGCTATTATCTTTGATGGCATGGAGATATTAACTTCACAACAGTGTCACAAACCTTCTAGTAGTAGAAATAAGTCTTTAATAAATTGTCTGTCTTTTGTAGTTTTTCAAAATTCCGATTAATAAGGGCGACCCTAACGCAAGGCTAGAACAATGCCCTATCTCGTAAGTTGTCTGGCCTATTATGTTGACTTTTACTTATCTAACTCGAATTTAGGTGTTAATCTTACTTGAACCATACAAAAAAAATTACAAATAACAGTTCAAAGCAATCCAGACGTAGGAAGCAGAAGACCCCGGTAAGGAACCCAAGGCAGGCGCCTCTGACTTACGGTATGTGTTTGATTGTAACAAATCTTATTTGGATTTTCAGTTTTGGTAGCCTGTTTAGTTTTACATTTATGAATATTTTACTTTGTTTTTTTAATACTAACTTCTTTTCTTATGTGCATTAGACAACATTGGATCATTTGACAATTTTTTTTTAAAAAAAAAAAAATTTTGCTTCAGATGCTGACTCTGTTAAAAGTGAGAAGAGCCAAATGCCACCTAAGGGTGCTGAGTTGTCTAGTCAAACAGTTCCTCCTGGAAATGTGTCTCTCAAGATTGAGACAATGATCACAGAGGTTAGTACATCTTATTTCCAAAATAATATCCTCAATGTGTTGCTGACTTTTGAGTGTTTAAATAGAACTAGAATATTTCCTTGTTATCTGCAACACTATGATATCTGCTGTTGCCTTTAATGGCATGGCAAAATTAAATCACAATGATATCTGCAATAGAAGTGTCCTGACTTATATAGGAGTGTCAAACCTTCTAGTAGTAGAATTGGTGCTATACTATATTATAATTTGTAGTTTTTCCAAATTGATGATTACTCTTAGAAAAGCTTTCTAAATGTAAACGTTCATACAAAAATTCAGATTAATGAGGACGTGAACCCTAACGCAAGGCTGGAACCATACTCTTTCTCGTAAGTTGTCTGGCCTATAATGTTGACTTTACTTATATAACTCGCATTTAGGTATCAATCTTACTTAAACCATTAAAAAAATTCCAATAACAGTTCAAAGAAATTCAGACGTAGAAAGCAGAAGACTCCCGTAAGGATTTCAAGTCAGGGGCCTGATCATAAGACTGACGGTATATATGTGTTTGGTTGTAACAAATCTTATTTGGATTTTCAGTTGTGAGAGCCTGTTTATGTATTTATGACTAATTTACTTTCTTATGTGCACTAGACAACATTGGATCATTTGACAAATCTTTTTAATTTTTTTTCTTCAGATGCTGACTTTGTTAAAAGTGGGAAGAGCCAAATATCACCTGGGGGTGCTGAATCGTCTCGTCAAACAGATTCTCCTGGAAACATGTCTCTCATGATTGAGGCAATGTTCACAGAGGTTAGTACATCTTATTTCCTACTTCCTCTGTTTCAATAAGATCCTTTTTTAGCAAAAATATGTGTTTCAAAAAGATACATTTTTTACAGTTTCAATGCAATAATTAATGAGAAATTGTATTTTTCAAAAAATTTAATTGTGTTTATTAAAATATTATTGGTTAAAAAATATGAGAAATTGTTAACTACAAAAATAATGCATTTGTAACCAAAATTTTATGTTTTTCTTAATATGTGTAAAAAACCTATAACATCAACAGAGAGAGTAAATAATATCCTCAATGTGTTGACTTTTGAGTGTTTAAATAGGAGAACTGGAACATGTCCTTGTTATTTGCAACACTATGATATCTACTATATAGTGTCAAACCTTGTAGTAGTAGAAATAAGTCTATAATATATTCTCTGTCTTTTGTAGTTTTTCAAATTTCAGATTAATGAGGGCGACCCTAACACAAGGGTCAATCTTACTCGTACGTTGTCCTTCCTATGCCCTTCCTCGTAAGTTGTCTAGCCTATAATGTTGACTTTACTTATCTAATTCGCATTTAGGTGTCAATCTTACTTAAACCATTTAAAAATTACAATAACAGTTCAAAGAAATCCAGACGTAGGAAGCAGAAAACTCCGGTAAGGAACCCAAGGCCGGGGCCTCTTAAGACTTATGGTATGTGTTTGATTGTAATGAATTTTATTTGGATTTTTTGTTTTGTTTTGGGAACCTGTTTAGTTTTATATTTATGACTAATTTACTTTCTTATGTGCATTAGACAACACTGTATCATTTGAAACATCTTCTTACTTTTTTTTTATCTGCAGAAGCTGACACTGTTAAAAGTGAGAAGAGCCAAATATCACCTGAAGAGTTGCAAATAAAGCACATGTGGATTTCTTTTGCGAAGGAGCACCGGTATATATATATATATATATGCCTTCTCTCTTTTCAGTACATGTGATTTTGAGTCTTAATGCAAATAAATTTGGCGTCACATATGTTTATTATAGTTTGTGCACAACTTTTTTACATTGAAAAGATGATGATAGGGTAAGCATTAGCTTGACACTTGTTGTTTTTGACCCTTTGTTTAGAGTATTTGAAGATGGTCGCCTTCCATGGGGATGTGATCAGTTCTCAAAACTACACAGACCCTTCATGGTCCGAAATCCGTACATGCTCTGGTAATTAAACTCTCATTTCCCTTTTATTTGACAAGTGTTTTCAGAGAAGAAAGTGGTTTGTAATGATAAAATGTGAGTACTTGTGTAGGTGCTGGAAAAAATATACATGGACACAGATGATTTATGGCCGTCTTGACTACCGAACCTTGAAAAACTGTATGGAGTTTCTTGAACAGCTCCCAAAATGAAGACCTAGAAGCCTTTCTTTAAGTGCTTAATAAATACTCTAAACAATAGAAAAAGGAAATGAGAGTAGGTTTTAATTACTTTTGGACCCCTTTTATCCTTTTTTTTCGTTTTGGATGTTATAAATTTACATTATTCCTTTTCCGTTTGAGTGGTTATTTAAGTGACTTTTTTATTTGAGAGTTATTGATTTGCTTTACAGAAAGTTGGTATATTACATTTTTGTCTGAAATATAATTTACACAATAAATGGTCTAGGTCGGGACTAAATAATTGTCTTTTCTTTTTGTTTTTTTTGAACAAGGACTAAATAATTGTCTATCAGCACTGAAGAATACATTCTAGGGTTCAGGCTTTTAATTCATTGTGGTTTTAGTTAGAGTTTTTACAGGAATGTAATTCCTTCTTCTTTGGTTTCTGTTAGAGATTTTACTTTTTCTTTTTTATTCATTTACCATTGATAAATTAAGTCGTCCCTTAGTAATTTCCTGTTTCCATATGTAGTAAGTTTAATAACCACTAGGAATTACATTCATGTAAAGTTGAACTCATTGTTAAGCCATGTAACACCTTCCGGCTAGGGTTTTAGGCGACATCGAATTGGCTCCTTTGCAGATCTGACATCTTCTCAGAATACCCTGCCAGGATTCCGGAGCCCTTTTCTTCCTCACAGCGGAGACTAACCAACACTCCCTGTTATCTAGGCTCGTTGCAACTTTATCTCTTAGCTGTGTGTGACACATTCAATAAACTTTTATTGATATAAGATGAATTAAGGTAGTAGTCAAAACTTTAAATGAATGAAATTCCACCCGAGACTGAATCAAGAAGATTCAACACAACCAAATCATATTGATCCATAATATTCATAATCTTCTTCCTCGCTATGATTATCATCATTCTTCTCCTACTCTCTGTGTTATATTAGTAAGACCTCCGAGACTTTTGTTCATAATCTAGTTAGGTAAACCGAGATTTGCCAGTACATTCTCGGTTCTCATTAAACCATTGCTACGGAAAAGGGTCTCCTTCAATGCTATACCCAACATATACAATATGTAAACACATGAAGAAATACACAAAGATCTTTGCGTCCCATTTTCCTATTGATTTTTTCATGTGGCATATGCCTCTTCAGCACTACCCCCAGTAGGGTTTGGAGCCATCAAGGGAAGCTAATTTACAGAGAGAGAATAATTCAGAAGCTACGTCAATGGTCTTCACTAAGGAGGAGATGAGGCTTGATCCAGAGGTAGAGGCTGCTGCGGAAACTATGAACAATGTTTGCAATTGATGATGATGGTTACAGATAATCTTGGAAATGAAAGTAACGAGTAGGAATTTATGTATTGTAAGGATCAATTCTCTCTCGAAGACCCAAATATCATATTTTATTCTTTTAGATGAACATTGCAACCACCTTGAGCACAAAATGTTGCAGACAAGGACAAGTCAGCCCTGAGTTCATATATTGAAAATTGGCAACGTTTACATACAGGATGTATATATAATGATATTATTTCCATGTCCATTATCATACTTTATCTAGTTTCAATCTCATATAGATTTCACTTAGGTCTAAATAAAGATCATATTCACATGCAATGTTGTTATACCTCTGGACCAGAGGCAAACAGAGGTATAAGACCACGCAAGACTTGAGCTGATAAATGGTGAGCCTCAAATATCTCTCCATCCAAGTTCCATACACTCTCAGCTTCCCCTATCGATGTAAACGTGAACGCTCGTGTCTGCATTTGAGTTGACATAATCAGAAACAGACATTGGGATCTGAAAAAGAAATGTCTTCAAAACTAAACAAACCTTGTGATATTCCACAAACTCAAAGTTTAAAGGTTCCCCGCCTTTCTTCGCAAGCTCAGTGAGGTGCCTGCAATCCATAAGGAAAAGACTATTGTCATACACCAAGTATGTTCGTTATGCATTGGAAGAAGCAAAGAAGATAGAGTAAGGCATTACCATAAGTACTTGGGACGTGAACAATCTTTGATGAGTATGAGATGAAGGTAACCGTCTGAGAGGTGTGCATCCACAACAAGACCATCAGGTGCTCTTTCGTTTCGGTTTGACATCACTGCAGCACCTATACTCAAAAACCTCCCTTTCGTTCTACACCATCTTGTTTTTTCTTGACACCCACGTATATTATTCCCATCCTCCGCCTTACAAACGCTGCATTTTGCACGACATAGTATCTTCTCTGTTCTTGTTGTACTTCGAAATGGCCATGTCTTGCTCCGCGTGAGTGGTGAAGGTTTAGCGTTTTCTGCTTCTTCATACATCACCTCTGCCTCGTATGATCTTGCATTAACGTAGTTCCAATAAGGTTTCGCACACCTTGGCAGCGTAAAAATGGTAACATATGTTGGGAAAATTACCTGTGTTTCAAGAATACTTTAGTTCCAACGTAGTCATAGCGTTTAGGACCCATCCACCGATACTTTTCACTTTCTGAAATGACGTCACCGTAAAACCCGTATCTGAACTAATCAATTGTACAGAAACTCTGTTAGAGATCAGAACAATCGATTTTTTATCACAGGCACTAATGAGAGTGCCACTAACAATAAGAAGCTACGGCTTCGAGCTTGTAAGTGAAGGATGAAAGTTGGAGCTCATAAACATTTCACTAAAAGGACTTTAGTCATTACCCAGCAAAGGAGGCTGCATATCGAATAAAAGGTTCAATCGGTGAGGTTGGTGTTGTTTTCCACCGCACAACCTGCATTGTATCAAGGAAGAGCTTTCTACCTAGAATGATATGCAGCCCAGATGTTACAGGATCACGAGCTCCTGTGGTGCTGTAACACGACAGCATAAACACTAGTTTAAAACTTTAAGCTAATTTTTACATTCTTGAGTAAGAAAACGTACCATATAACTATTGCATCAGTTGAACCTGCTGGTATGAGGCCAAATCTAGGCTTTCCACCAGTGAAGGGATGATCAGGATCTTCAGTTCCTGCTAATTGTTAAGACAAATAGAAAATAAATTAAGAAACAGGGTAGATACTTGACTAACTGAATGTCTTCTACAGAACAAAACTTACTGACCTTGACATGAGCCATTGGCTCTCCCTGTAGGAAAACAGTAACACCCAAAGATTACAACTAGCGAAGAGTGTTAAACCAATCGGAACAAATATGAGATAAAGTTGTGGATATACATACTGAAATTCATGACCTCTTGAACTGAATCATGAAGAAGAGGGAAGTGTTCCTTTTGGTCACTCTCATGAAGTGCATCTCCTGATTCTGGAACTGAGGAGCTACCTCTACTTTGAACAGTGCTAAAGGAATCTGAAGGACTTGGTGGAAGAGGGACTTTAAGCCTTGACAAAAGATATCCATTAAGGACTTCGTTGAAGAAACCATCTCCACCCTGAACATAAATCTTTCTGATGAAAATCATACGCATGTGACAACAGATATCACGAGTGGGAAGCTTCATCAACTTTCACTAACCATAACTTGACTCATAAATGTATTGAATTGAAGCGTATCAACCACTAAAACTATTACTGAAAGATCTACAACTTACAACCGCTATGATGCCATCGTATGAATGGAGCTCTTTGTTTTGGATAGATGCCATTACATCAAATGCATGTCCTGCTCGTTCTGTTACAATCACCTGATTTCAATGGTAAATCAAGGATATCAAACTAAGGACAGTTATAGTATGCACAGTGATAAAAACATCTATGTCTTTCTGTATGAGAGTTATATTATCACAAAGAAACTACGCAATGTTATAGAGACAAAGAAGGACTCCTTTGGCCAACACAAAATCTCAATTAATAAAAACTGCGGAAGCAATTGCTGCAATGTCTACTAAAATCTATATATACAAGTACACGACACACTTTGCTGCAAATATAAAATATGACTACAGAAGAAACAACAAATAACTATTGATCTTGACAAACCACAACAAAGCAACTACATTAAAAGATAAATCACATGTTCCCTAAATGCTTCTACAATAGCACATAATAACTACTCCACGAAGCAATATCCCTATGCTTTTCTCCATCAAAGATGAGCCTATAACAACTCTCACAAAGATAATTGCAAGATGATCATTCTGCTAGTAATGTGATTTAAAAAAAAAAACAGACCTTAGTATTAACTTTAGCGCGAATGAAAATCTTGGAAACAGTATCCCATACAGTAAGACCACTTGCTTTGCCACTTTTCGGATGTACGAATACCTAAAGAGGTTGCAAGCAATCATTCATAAGAATAGTAGGAGCAACAAAATTCTAGATCAAAAAGAAAGATCTTACTAATAGATTTCTCGGTCTTTCAACTTCCTTGATTAAAGAGTAATTCAACAGATCCAACCAGCTCTGGCACGTCTGCAAATCCATATGGCCAAAAGTGAATGCAGCAAGTTTCCAAAGACAAGGCTCCTTAGGTGAAGTTTGAAATCCGTGGACAGTGAACCGATACATCTAACATCAAAGCAAAAAACTCATTACATTGCAATCTCCAAAAGACGAAAAAGTGACAAGAAGGTTAGAAATCAAACCTGTTGAGTAGTTAATAAGCGTCTCTTGAAACATTCTTTGGCATGTCCAAGACCTGACTTGGGACTATGCAACAAGCCATAGCTATCAAACTCCACAGCATAAATATCAGAGAACTTGATCTCCGTTTTGACATTCTCTGAACTCCCAATTCCCAAACAAGTCGTTCCTTCCTGACAACGTAGAACACCAAAAATAGAGATACATTTATCTAATAAAAATTAGCATTAAAGAACGAAAATGTCCATTGAATCTGCTTCTCAAAGCTGCAAAATAAATGATATGAATTTGAACAGAGTAGAAAGATAAAAGTCAACGAACAATGACGGAAGCTTACACAATCTGAAGAATCCAGACATTTCCAGGACAAACCATGTTGATTACGTGTAAGCGAAACATCTCCGACATGATCCAAGTAAAAACACCCGCTCATTACCGACGATTCACAATTATTGCTGCCGGAATCTTCGTCCAAACCAGAAATGCTAGAATCTTCATCCATTGTGCTTGAGTTAAGATCAAAATCGATGTTTCTTCCACTTTCAAGATGAGAAAAAAAACTTCCCAAATCGTCAAATGATTTTAATTTAATTTATTGTTTCCAACGAAGAATGTCAAAGGGTCGTCGTTGTTACGAAGAAGGAATATATTGAGAGCGCATCATCTCAGAGGATTTCTAGATTTGAATGGCCAATTACGGGCTATTTGCATAGTTGGACCTCCAGTCATATAATTTTACCCTTTTTCCCTTCAACTCTCTTAAGCTCGTTAATTATCTTGCGATAAGTTAAGTTACGCGTTTAATATTCAACTGTCATTTTATTGCACCTTGACAAAAAACATTGCTCTAAGAGCCGATCTGATATATGCTAATGTTACTAAATGGATAGATAATTTATAAAAGCAACTAAATTCATACTAATTTCTTTTTAACTTCTACGCAAGAGCTGTGTTTAAAAAAAAAATAGATATCAGAAAAAAAATCTTGTTCTCTAGTATGTATTCTTCCGAAACGATGCCTTCACCTAAGACACGTTACAGTAACTCCTGTAGCTCAGACTGAGGTTTCCGATTCGACAAGCCAACAAAGAGGACAAAACAGGTGCGTAACTTCTTCCATACGAATGTGTTCCACGCCAATATCCCTAGTTTCAGCACATCACACCACTTACCAAAATTTGTTAACGTAAGCATACACTTAAAAAAATGGTCTCTATCATAAAAGTTATAATAATTCAAAGATGTATCAGGAACTAGATATATGATATGCAATGTCGACACCAAATACCACCAAAAGTTTCAAATCCCAAACTGAAAAGGTACAGAAAACAAATTATTATCAGTAAAACATGAATATAAAATATCTTATGGTCGGTCTTTCTGAAGCGCAAAAGTACGAACTGATGAGAGCTTCCAGCCTCCATCTCTGCATATTTCACAACACTACAACAGCATAGCAAGTGGTTAAGAGGTGAGTCCCAAACTTCCAACAAGAAAGATGTAAGAAAATCACGGTACAAGAGGCTCCAACAAACATCACACCTGAAAAAAATAATTAAACAATAGAAGAAAACAAAGTTTCATGTCAATAATCCACATAGAATAAGAGAGACAATTATTTGGAACCTATGCTAGCGGCACCTTATATCTTTGTCACATGGAAAATAAAACTGAAAACAAATGTGTCACATATGAAACAGAAAACACATTAGGAGTTACTGATTAAACAAAGAAGACGAAAAAGAGTAGAGATTGAAAAAAAAATCACAGGGTTAGATTGATAAATATTTGATCAACCAGCTACCAAGTTCTATGCATTAGAATTGAATACCAGGACAGATGCTCCTTTAGCTGTGGGACTGCTCACAAACACAACTAGATTAAGTGAGTCGCATCAATTAGTTAACATCTTAAAAAAAAACTATAAACAGAGAATTACGTAAAAAGGAACATAAAAGGAGAAAAACTTTCCAACAGGGCAGTACGTAAAAATAATATTCCGAAAAAATATTTCTAAAACGTGGAATTTTTGAGGATGAAAACGTTTATCACATGCTAAAGCAAAATTACCAGTTTCAAATTCTAAATTTAAAACCTGTAGGGTAACATGCCAAAAAAAATATCAAATGAGGAAAGCTTACCTTTCTCCTTAGAACACCACATGGCTACTTCATCTCAGCCATGAACTTCTCATACTCAGAATCTGCAACAGCGGAAGGATTCTCTGCAGGTGGCTGTACTGGAGGCTTGGGAGCCCATGGTGCGTTCCCCATGCTCTGCGGATATCCACCAACAGAAGGTGGCATAGGAGGATTCGGTGCCCAAGGTGCATTACCTAGACCTTGCGAGTGATCAGATGTCGGCACAGGAGGATTGCTGGCCCATGGCATGTTACTCATGCTTTGGGAATGATCAGCGGAAGAGGTCGGCACCGGAGGTGGTGGTGGAGGTGGAAGAGCAGTGTAGTAAGATGGATAACTCATATATGGAGGCTGTCCAGGCAAACCTGAACTACCATAGACATTTGGTTGCACAGATGGAGGAGGAGTACCACTCTCTGCTTGTACTACTCCTGGTGGGAAGCTTTCACTAGCAGTGGTGCCAGGCGGAGGAGCTTGTGTCACGTGAGGAGGAGGTGGTGGTGGTGGGTACTGCATTCCATAAGGAGACATATGTTGACCAGGGACAGGATGGTAAGAACCAGGAGGAGGCGGAGGAGCATATTGAGAATAGGAAGGAGGAGGTGGACCCCACGGAGTAGGTGGCATCTGCCCACCAGCTCCATATTGTTGTGGTGGTGGAGGATAAGATTGCGTAGGTGGCAGAGGTGCCGGTGGCCCAGGAGGCGGTGCCGGTTTACCAGCAATTCTGACAGCAAGTGTTTTACCTTCTAACCGATAACCATTCATTGCCTGTATTGCCGCATTGGCCATCTGGACATCTGCGTACTTCACAAAACCATACCCTCTGCTCAAACCAGAAACGTGGTCCTTGATTACCTTTGCCATCACAATTTCACCAAAGGGTGAAAAAAGATTAATCAAACCATCGTCCTCAAGCATCGGAGGTAAGAACCCAATGTACAGATTCTTTTCATCATATTCCTTGGAGGGTTTGGCTGGATTTGACCCTAAGCCAGGATGTGCACTCACCCCACTGCCACCATTGTTAGCCCATGGAGGATTACTTCCTCCACTTCCCGGTCCCAGAGCCAAGGTAGCACTACTCTGTTTGAGAGAAGATTCAGGGAGAGTTCCTCCTAACTCTGCCAAAAAGTTCTGATACTCATCATCCATCTTCTTCCCATTAGTATCCTTCACGGGACAATCAATAGTAGGATGTCCACCATCACCACAAATCTTACAAAGCACATCACTCTTAAACGTATTCAAACGAGACGGACACGCAAACTGCCTATGTCCAGGCTCACCACACAGCCTACAAAACTCCTCATCCCTTATAGTCCCATTCAACGTAGCAAGCTCCCTCAGCTGCTGCCTCTTATGCTCATTCAACACCTCATCAACAGGCTGCAGAAGCTTCTCAACCATACCAGCAGCAGCTTCAAGAGCTTCCTGAGTCTCAGCCTCAACTAAAACATGCAAATCCTCATTCTCCGCAGGATCATACTTCATATCCTTCTTCTGCAGCCTCCCTTCTTTCATAGACCCTTTCCCCCTAATCACAATCTTAGCACCAGTCTCCCTCTCCATCCTCTTCTGAGTATTCCCCCTAGGACCAATAATCAAACCAATGAAATTATAACCGGGATAATCCTTCATCGGAATGAACAGCTTCTTCTGTAGCTTAGGAGGTCTGTAATCCGCGGGAGGTTTGAAAGCAGGATTCTTCTTGATAATCTGAGATATAATCTCTTGCCTCTCTCTATTCAACCTCTCCCTCGCTCTGTACTCCCTAGTGTTAATCCTAATCCCCATGTTATCATACACAGGCTCTGGCGAAGGAGACCTCTGACCTTCGGGTCTATCGTCCAAAGCCATACCGGACTGAAGCAACCTACTGATATCGAGCAACCTACTGTTCAGAACCTGAATCTCGGGATCGAACTCGATACCTCCAGAGATTTCCTTGATGAAATCGGGTAACTGAATCGGCTTCGGCTCATCGTCCGCCCATCTCGATTTACGCTTCCTCGTCCCGGTACCGGAATCACCACCCCCGCCGCCTTCGGTGTTTGTAACGGACTCGGAAGGAGGAGGATCCCATCTGCTCCGACGCTTCCTTCCTCGGGTTGTGGTATCATCGGATTGGTTTTTGTCGTTAACAGTAACGCCGTTGGAAGAGCCGTTCGTAGCTTCGGGAGGCGGAATCTGATCCGACGCGAGGGAAGTAGAGTTATCTCCCTTGGTGGAATCTACGGTTTCAGATGAAGGAGGAGGAGGAGGAGGATCTAGGTTATGCGAAGAAGGATTCGAATTGCTCAATTCGACGGACTCCATAGCGAGTTTGAGAACTAGGGTTTCAGATTTAGGAGAAAGCAAAGAGATGAATGAGGGATATTTAGGTTTAAGTTAACGAAGGTCAAGTTGCAATTGAGATAGACGACAAAATTATAACGAGGCTCAAAAATTTACAAAGGCGGTTTAGTTCTGTTGGGCTGGTGTCTGACTTAGGCCCGTTTTAAGCCCAAATTGTTATTTAATGACTTTAATTGCTCAAGTTTAAACGTTTGCTATGTACTGTGAAAAGTGAAAACAAAAGTGTTGAATCTAGGCAAGTTTTTCGTCTTTAAGGTCTCTTATAGGACTGAGACTTTTATCCGGGATTCGAATCTGCTCCGGATCCGCTCCAAAATTATAATATCTGAAGGTGTCCGGATCTGAATCCGAATTGAAAAATCTCGGATCTGTGCAAACCGAATCCAGATCTGCTGGATATCTTAATTTTAGGTTCGGATATCCGGATTCGGATCCGTATTTTATAAAATACATTAATTTTTTTATTTTATTATTAATTATATATGATATATTAATATTTATACATAAAATAAGATTTATAATATTTTATTTTAATATTAATAATACTATATATCATATATATTCATAAATTATGCATAAATATTTAATTTATGTATTATTTTTAAAATTTTGATATTTTTTTAATTTTTTAATTATTTTTACGGATCGATCCGATTCCGGATACCCGCAGATATTACAATATCTAGACGGATATCCGAACCCCGAGTATCCGGAAGACACGATCCGGATATTCAAATCACGGATCCGATGAATCCAGATACTTCGAATTTCTCGAATATCCGGATCCGTCCCACCCCTAGTCTCTTGCAACAAATCCGCATAAAAACTCCCATAATGCTATACCATGTATATAACAATTATAAAACCATTTTAGTAATTTTAGTGTTATATGTTTAATTTTTTCACTGAATTTTCGATCCTTGTAGGCTCTTATATGGTACTAAGTATTTGGTTTTATATTTTAATGTGTCTAATGTGTTGGTTATTTTTTTTGGTTTGGTCTAAATTGGTTTAGATAATTGTTGGTTTGATTTTATGATGTTTTAATACTTCTCTATTCATGTTATGCCAACTGATCATGATTTTCATAAATGAAATCAAAGCATACTCTAATTTGTTTCAAAATGTGAAAAATATTATCATACATGACTATGTTTTGTAATAATAATATAAGACTGTGATTTACTTGATTAATTTAATTCAAAGATAAAAGGCATTGACTTTGATTAGAGCTAGATCATGTTTAAACATTTGCAATGCACAAGAATTAATTTCAGATTCTATAAAAGTGAAACTAAGCAAAATTAGAGATTTGATAACTAAGAACCATTGTATGATTAGTATAATAAAAACAGTTGGTCTGGATTGGTATAGATGATCACTGGTTTTATTGGACTTGTTTCCTTCAAAAAAACTTTGAATTATAATTTATTATCTTGAGGATAAACTTGAACAATGGGCCAAATTTATTTACTGATTAGAATTATTTACTAAAGATCTAGATGATAATATATCTTTCTTATTTTATTTTTGTATATATAGAGTATACTTTGATATGTACTACTATTATATTTTTGTACTATTATCTCTATCAAACTTTTTAACTCAAGTACTTGGAGGTCTGGTACCCTGATTTCTTACATCTTCCTTGTTGGAAGTTTTAGATTCAGTCCAATTTGTGAAGATGAGTGAAACGGAATTGGTTTTAAGCTTAGCTTGCACGCTTAGATCCAATGAATCTTTCCAACATTTTAAATACAGATGATAGATCGTAGACAGCAGAGGGATGTCTAATACACTATGCTTTGTTCACCGCTTATAGCTGGAGAAAGCTAGGCTAGAAGTGCATCAGATGGGCAAGCGAGTCTAACTTAACTTACAAAATGAATGTGTTGTAGGACCTTCTTCAAACTTAGTGGGTGTTTGTATTCTAATAAATTTCCTTCAGGAGTTGAATCGTAGAATAAGGAAACCATATTAATAGGCAGCTAAACTGCCTTTGTTTACGGGTGTGTGTTACAAGTGGGAAACCTGAAATTAGGGTATCTGTCTCTGACAGAAACATGTGTTCTCTGTCTGGATTAAACTAATTTAATACTAATATTAAATAATTGATACACAGTAACTAAGCTTTCTGTAAAAAAAAACTATTAGGACAGATTATTGAGAATCTAGTTATTAATTTATTTTATAGGAAACACTACTTGATCCAATGAATCTAGTTCAACTAGTATGTAAACGAGATCATTCTTCTGGTTATGAAACAATATTCACCAATTTACATCTATCACATTTATATAAGATAATTTATTTTCAAATTTAATTTTATAAACACTAGATATAAAAAAATAAAATTTATAGTTTTTACTACAATTATTAGTTAATTTAACATATTTAATTTAAATTATTTAAAATAGTTTTAACCAACTTAAAATGTATAAATCAGATTTTATGAAAATTGTTTTTGAGTATGACCGATTTTGCACATAGACAGGAACCTAGACGCCACATATACTGATTTTTTAGAACCATGTTTGATATCATGTGTTTTCCTATTAAGTTTTGCTCCACACGACTCGATAATACATTATGTTTTTAAAGAATTTTGATGTTTGAAAATAAACTAATTTTTAATTGATAATTAAATTTACATATTTAATAATTAGTTGAATAATTTTAATTTCTGATTTCTGTTTTCTTAAATTTTAGAAATATATGTTAGTTCTTAAGATTTTTTGGTGACAAAAAAAGATTGTTTGGCAATATGTTGATGAGAGGAGTAACAAGATAAATGACATAATAATCTAAGTATTTAAAGGTTTGTTTAAACGTTCATTAATATTTATATATCAGGAATCGAATTTCAAATTTTATAAAATACGTAATCATTTATGCTACCTATACTATTAAAACTGAAGTACTCTTTAACTTTTGGCCGTAATTTTTATTTAATATTACAATCTACGCTATTCATATTTTTATGTATAATAACATTTATTATTCCAAACGAATTATTATATACGCCTAACTTTCATCATTTATTTTCATTTATACTTTAGGTATTCATTGTAGTTATTTTTTCTTATTTAGTAAACCATTTATAACTTTTAACACATTATATTAGATATAATTTTTACACGTTCAAAATATTAATGGAAGATATGTATTTAATAATTGTCAGTTTCATTACAGATGCTTATTATTTATATTTTTGGCTATCCTTCTATATATTAAATGAAAAGTGACCAATGACAAAAAAAAAGACTTTTGCTTAGTTGTCAATCATAGAGAGAATTCAAGAAAAAAGGTTGTAATTTGATGGGTTAAGGATATTAAAATTTTAATTATTTTATTTAGATCTAAAATAAAAGGTAAGTCCACAACTAGTTAATATAACTAACCAAATAGTCAAAATGATATTACAAATAATAATTTATGGTAACTAATTGTCAAAATTATAGAAAGTGTAATAATTTCTAATTAATTCTTTTTATATTTATATACTACATAAAAAATTAGTAGAACACAATTTATAGAAATCGATATAATGATTTCATATTCTTATATAAAATATTATATTTATATAAATAAAATAATTATAATTATTAATGTCTTATAATGTACATATATGTCTTATAAGAAATTTATAAAAAGTTATTAAAACATTTATAAAATTATCATGGATTATAACATTATTTTATCTTAATTTAAATTATTTATATGAGTTTTCTAAAACATGTATAAAATAAAATAAAAAATTATATATATTAAACGAGAAGTCACTTAAGTGACTTTTGCTTAAGATAATTGTTATAATTTGCTTGGTCGATAATTTATAATTTTATTTATTTTAGTTTATATCTAAAATAAAAATAAATCTAAAACCAACTAATATCAATCGCCAAATAATCTAAAAATATTACAAATATTGATTTATGGTAACTCATTTTTGAAATTATATAAATAATAATAACGTCTGATCAATTATTTTTATATTTATAAATATATAATAAAATGAACGTAAATTTTTATAATTTTTAATTAGATCTACAATAAAAGTTAAATTTATAACTAAATATTATCAAAATTTATAACTAAATATTATCACTTACCAAAGAACCTAAATGATATTACAAATAATAATTAATGGTAGCTAATTTTGAGGATTTTAGAAAGTGTAATAATGTTTGATTAATTCTTTTTTATATTATAGACTACATAAAATAATTAGTACAACACAATTTATAGAAATCGATAAAATGATTTCATATTCTTATATAAACATTATAGTTTTACATACAGAATTATAATAATTACTAGTGTCTTATAATGTCCATATATGTCTTATAAGTAATTTATAAAAAAATAAAACATTTATAAAATTATCCAACATGGCTTACAAAATTATTTTATCTTAATTTTAAATTATTTATATGAGTTTTATAAAACATTTATAAAAAAATACTATATACTAAATGAGAAGTCACTTAAGTTATTTTTGCTTACATGTCAATCATTTGCGAACTCTTAAGATAATTGTTATAATATGCTTGGTTGAGAATTTTTAATTCTATTTATTATAGTTTAAATTTAAAATAAATATAAATCTAGAATCAATTAATATCAGTTTCAAATAATCTAAACTATGTTAAAAATAATTATTTGTGGTAACTAATTTCTGAAATTATATAAAAATAATAACGTTTGATCAATTCTTTTTTATATTTATAAACTACATCACTAGAGGTGAATGAAACTTTATATAATTTTAATTATTTTAGTTAAAATAATAGGTAAATATAAAACTAAATATTATTACTTGCCAAATAACCTAAATGATATTACAAATAATTATTAATGGTAGCTAATCTTTTAAATTATAGAAGTGTAATACTGTTTGATTAATTCTTTTTATATTTATATACTACATAAAATAATTAATAGAAAACCATTTATAGAAATTGATATAATGATTTCAGATTCATCTAAAATAGAAGTTGTATCTATAATAATTATTAATCTTTTATAATGTCATATATGCTTTATAAATGATTAGGCTTTGAAGATTGGAAAATTTATATTTAACGAAACATGTGAGAACTTTAATTTAAATTTTTTTTACATTTAAATCAAATAATATAGTAAATAAAGTAATGTTATGATTGAAAATAATTCTAAGATGGATTTTTGTTTCATTGGCCGTATGTTTTGTAATATTATTTAGAGAGAGAAATAAATATTTGGCAAAACATATGTAAAAATTAGGAAAATATTAACAATAAATTAGTAAAAAGAACGAAATGATAGCGAGAAAAATAAGAAGAGGTCGACGAAGATGCATAATATGTATTACAGAAGTCAATGTGATAATTACATATATAATTTTACAAGCATTTGTTATTATTAAATTTTTATCAGTTACTTTTACATCAAACTTATAGAAATTTCATAACTGATTTTCAACCTATTTGAAGTTAAAATTATATTTTTAGTTTTTTTATTATTCAAAATTTTTGAAATTATATATATAATATATATATTTCCACAAATTCGCAGACAACCAACTAGTTCATATTATTTAGAGTTTAACCGGTTCATAAAATCTATCAATCATTATTTTTGTTACACAAAATATAACTAGAATATTTTAATTAATATTGAAATCACAGGTTTGTTTTTGCTTAAACTCTTAATGAATTTGATAAAAATATAGGGAGTTCCCATTCCAGAAAAGGGCAACTATGTTAACAAAATAATTATCATCTATAATATCACATATGTCAAATTACATTTATCGAAATGAATAAGTCTTACACAACACATACTTAAACTAAGGTGATGATTGGTTCGACTGTGGTTATAAAAATTTAGCTGTAAAAGTTTAGCTGTAACTAAGTTGTTTGTAGCTGTAAAGTTGTTACTGTAGATTTTATTGCAGAGAATTTAGCTGTAGTTAAATTTGTTGTAACTGTAAAGTATAT